>LGSN01001004.1:0-19705 GCA_001314375.1 Phytophthora podocarpi | reverse complement strand
AAGCAGTGATCGCTACCAGTATACCAGTGAATATTTCGCGGGTACTACGCGGGTATTGACACTGTGTTGCAGAGCTGTCACGGTTGATGAGGTGGTCACTGTAGCTACCTCAGTGGTGTTTGGACTTCATATGACTGTGCGATGAATTACATGCGGTGCACTGGTACACACTGATAATATTTACCTATATGTTATCAGCCATCACGTAGGTATGTACCTGGAGTCACCTGTGTTTGTGCGGGAACAATTGTATGTGGCAGTGACCACAAAGGCGTTCAAATTTGCTGTACATCCGGTTGCTATCGATGAGGAGGGAAGTGTATGCACTAAAAACATTGTCTCCAGACCGATTTCCGAAACGGGAAGTTCGTAGGTAACGAAAATACACTTTAGGATATTCCATGTCTAACATTTGATGGGAGTGAATGAGCGAGTAAATTAAATTTGTACGTGAGTGAGTACCGGTAACTAAATATTATTATTATAAATAATATGAATACAAAAGAAGAAAAGCCCATCGTAGCGCAGTAGAGCCGGCCAGCTCACTCTACTGCGACCAACCATGCCCAGAGCGCTAGTCTCTTATTAAGCCAGGAACATGGCTGAGAGCTTTGCAATAGCATGTGGGTCGGCATTGTCCAGCACGTGCTCGCAATCTCACCAATATGTACATCAGTGCGCTCGGTGAGAAAGTCGCCAATGTCTTCGGCAGTTTCTGTAGACGTGCACGGGTGGCTCGATGCCTAGTAGATTCTGTGGCTTTAGTTTCCGTCACAGCATACACAAGCTATCAGCCGTTCGGTCTCGTTGGTGATTAGCTCGAGTTTGGTCAAACACATTGCGCCAGTTGTCTTCGATTAATGCCACGAGGTCCTTTTGTGCTGCCCCCCCCCCCGTTTTAGCGTACGCATTCCTATCTGGTCAAAGTGTTCGAGCTTCGTACGCTGCCAAAGCCGGCTCAACCAGCGCCTTCACTTGCTCACAAAAAGTCACTCGGGTCAAACATGAACTCAGGGTTTTCAATTGGCACGCTGGTCCTGCTTGTTTGGACAATTCCTCCAGTCGTCATTGTAATACGAGCGAGTGTCTTTATCTTGTGTGTTGGATTTGTATATGCACCGAAGCTTGGAATGCCGACATGCATGTCGGCATTTTGGCTTATTAATAACTAAATCGGTTGTGATGGGGAACTATCTTAAGCGCTTTTCAATTTGGAGATTTGGAGTTTAATCAAGGGTAGTAATCTTTGAATAACACTTCGACTGAAATTAATAAGAGTATACAACTCTAAATAAGACTCTTAAACGGCTGATTTAGAATTGAATTAGACATTCCGACCGGTTTTCACAATACATAGAGAATTTAAATTTGAGCCAAACCCGGTAGCAGCGTGATCCGAATCAAACCGGATTTAATCCTGTTTGAGGGAGGCTTGATTGGTCAAAATGTAACCAATCACATTTCACTTCTGCTCTGTGATTCTCAATAGAAACCCAAAGACCTGATAGACGGCGATCACACCGACTAGGTTCAATCACGGAGGAGCGAGCATTGCTAGTAGCGGTAGCGAAAGGCTAGTGGCGTCACTGAAGGAGATGTGCTGCTTTGGGACTCTAGGCAGTAACAAGTAGCCGCCGGAGAGCTTCTAAAGCAGTCCTCATCAACCTCTGGCCTGCCCTTCACCAGTCTCACTCACATCCACTTCCCACTTGTCACCCGACAGACAGCGCGTACAGAACCTTCAATAACACATACTAATCGATGATGATAATTTATCAAATATAACACGTTGAAATATGAGAATGCAAACGACCGATATCGCTTTGTTTTACCTATGATGGTTTATATCACTGTTAAGATGATAGTGACAGTAATTTGATTTTAAGAGAAAACCTGTAGGAATGTATTCCGTGTCAAATTCGAGGATGACCCGCTTTTTAATTCGCTTTGATTCGAATGTATCAGAAAGGGTAACCCGAAATCCGGTTTCATTATGTACATGTATAGTGCGACGAGCGGCAATGTAAGGTTCGAGGAACTGATTGATTCTGTAGAAAGCAGTTTGAGCAACCCGTCCTACTTTATAATCCACCGTTAACAACACCAGAGTATGCTGGTGAACCTACAACCACGCTGAGGAACCTCCGTCCAGTGTGAGTAGAGCCTACTCGCACTCTGACGCGCCACATCATCTATTTGCTGCACAATCGGGATTGCTGGAGACAGATCTGTTGGCCGTATTTGAAGACCTGTCGTTTGTCGTGGTTCAGACACCATGCCTGTACCAACTTTTGTTTTGGTTATTGTGCTTTTCTATTATTTTGGCTGATCGGGTCCCAAAAAGTATGTTTTTCCAAAGCACTCAACTTAGGGATTAGGTTTGGATGTAAAGATTTAGATGGTGATTTATCATCCTTATTATTAATAGTATAGAATTACGTAAAGCATATGACTGGCCCAGATAACGACGTAAGTGGTTGGTTTTCAATAGCGAAGGCCCGAATGCCGCGGCATTCGGGCCTTTCCTGCAAAATCATGGCATTCAAAGCCTGGATAAGCCCACGGAGTCCGTGAGAAAAAAACACTTTTTGACGGACTGAGTTATCGTGGCTTCCTCTTCAGAAGTTTAGCACGGATGGTGCTCAGATTTAGATACAGCATAAGTCTTAGCGAGGTTCAATTCACCGATTAAAGACACTAGAACGACAAAATTCTTGTGAAGCTTACTTAGGTATGTTGTTAGTGCTAGAACATATTTCCACAACGCAAGATTGCATGAAGTATTACTCTAGCAACAGGATCTGTACAGTACAATGATGTCTATGTATGCCGCACGGTGTTACAATTACAATGACATTGCCAAAATATGTTAATATTACCGCTTGCATTATTTTAATACAATGTACAAGCAAAATAACCAACCTTGAAAGTTCAACTGACAGACTGCCAGGCAGCTCACCATCTTAACGTTGTTTCATTTCAAATCACTGGGCTTTTCTATGATCTAGGTTTTAGTGTTTGTCCCCCTCCGAATTATGCAACTCTAAATAAGAGGACAAAGCCCGATTAGGCGGACAAAATAGCAGAAAAAATACACAATATAAGCAAGCATTCCACAAGCTTGGAGGGAGTTCAGCTTGCGGATAAACAGGCGAGCTAAAAAAACGTGTGAGCTGAGCTCGTGAGGTTTTATTGCTCGACAGCGGTATCAAGTTAGGCAGGGGAGCAAGGGGAGCAAGCAGCGAAAAGCTCGTAACCAAGCGTATGTATTGGACAAAACTAACTCGCTGCAGCCGAAGCGTACAGCAAGGCTAGGATGAGGATGAGACTCGGAGACTGCCAGCACAACCAAGTGCGGGCTCCTCTGCCCTCTAGGAAGCCTACCGCAGCTGACCAAGCAGACGCAGAACCCACAGCAGTCGAAGCCTAGCCGTCGCAGTAGCTAGACGCCAAGGGCGAGGCTACGCTTCGCCTGCTGCAGGTCCTGCGGCTAGGATGCCACGATAAGCGTGCGTGGAAGGTGGGTGACGCTTTGTATGTTGCTGGTTTAGGTGGTAGCGTGTTTGCGGTCATCAAATTGTGCTACATGTACGAGCTCAAGTGGGTCACTATTATTAGACACGATGGACGAGCTCAGCTAGCTTTCTTGTTCTCGCTAGCTCACCATTCTCGTAATTAAGCGAAGGAGCAGGAAAAACCTCGTGTTAAGACCTCGCGATGTGACATCGAGCATCAAAAATAAGTTTTTTCTGCTCGTGTATCCATGAGATCGTGGAATGCTTGGTTATACAGATTTCGCTCTCACTTCCGGTAACGGGTCTAATTAATAACCTTTGTCGGATTTATACTATTAGTTTGGGCAGGTAAGGAGAGGTCAAAGCTCGCATTTGAATTTAGGCGCGAAAATGCACCCAAAGATTCGCTTCAAAGACCTCAATCTGCAAACAATGGGGAGATGGATGCAGATTGAGATCAAGAGAGACACCAGCAAGCAGCACGATGCGTGTCCTGAGCTGTCACAACACGAGCTATTTTAGCTGCATGGGCAACGATAACGTAGTGTACAAGCAACGACGCGAGCTCCAGCGCAGACAACAACTTCTGGCATCCTCAAGAACACTCCTGTCATCATGAGCGAGGCCTACGGCGACGGCAAGCGTCGAGAAGGTCATGATCAATTCGTCGCAGATGCACTTCTAGATCGCCTGTCAAACATGATATATAATATTCATTTCTAGATCTATAGTGTACCTGGCTACCGGAAGTGAGAGCGAAATCTGTATTGTAATGGGTGTCACGGATAGTACATCATCCCAGTGTAGTACACTGTACCCGACGTACTAGAGCCCTCTCTATGGTGATTTTACTGACCTAAACTATGTACACTAGAGTGTACGGGTCTCCACCATTAACTTCTTAATTCACTCTTCTTTCTCTCCTCTCTACATTACGTTAGCTCCCATCCGCTCTCCTCGGCAATGGGGGTGCACTTTTGGGTGAGTTTTTCCTGCGACAGACGATGCAAGTTCAACAATTTGGGCTCACGTAAATTACCACCAATGTTGTGTGAATTATGCCATCAGCATCCCACGAGCTGTCCGGGAGCAGAGCTCGCAGGAACGAGCGTGAGCAGCTAAAATCTCACGAGCGCGCTCATGAGGTTTTAAGTGCTATCATGCCAATCCGATTTCAGAGGGGAGCGTTTATGGCTGCTCGTTATTGAGCCACGCACACACGTTGATTGGTCAAAACTCGACCGACGGTTTGAATTTACTTGCCGACGTCGTATTTAAGCGAGCGAGCTGAAAAACGAGCAGAGCTTTTCAATTTAGCTTGCGGGCCTCTCTGCGGCTTGGAATTATATGGCACATGATGCTGTCCCCAACTGGCCGTGCACAATAGGCGTCCTACTGTGCCCGTTTCGTCTTTTCTCTGCGCTTCTATACATGTATAGTGTACACGATCGGATAAATATGAGTTGTAGGACACTAGAAATCTACCACTCTGATCGCGCTCCGCGCGGACCCAAAACCCCTTACTAGAAAGGCATGAACCCTACCACCCTTCGCGGTGGGATCGGCTCGCTACGCTCACTAGGTTTACCCTACCGCGCTACGCACGGGGATCGGCTCGCTTCGCTCGCTGGGCGCAATGTTGGAATAAATATATACCTGGAGATGCTCCAGTCGGGGACAGCAGTCACTCTCATTGTGTATATACTACTACGTATACAGATATTCGTATCGGGAACCCACCTTTAATTCCTATCTAGAGGGATTCTTATCGCGAGGTGTACCAATTACGTGGAACCGATTAGTGTACCATATCTATGGCACACATGCAACCGTTCGGGAGATCGCTCACAACCATCGTGCTATCGGTTGGCTGAGCTTGTAGCTGTTCAGTTAGTCAGTGAGTTTGCAACGGTTGCAGCTGGTGGCGGGTGTTGGTGATCCGGGCAAGCAAGATGCAGGAGACGATTACGAGGAAGAGATTGCTCCTGAAGAGATCAAGTAGCATCTCAATTGAATCGGTAAGCTACTCGTTCGGGCGCATGCTACAGGAGTGTCGGACCGGTCAGTGAGCGGACTACGAGTGATGAAACGCACGCTTCGGTGAAAATTAGGCCATAAGAAGGAATCAAGAAGCAGATATCTTTGCTAGAGTTGTTCGGACTCCCTTATAATTGTGACTCCCATATTTAAACACAGAAAAAAAATATTCGCCGATTTCGTATTCCTTTTCACAATTGAGAGGTGAAATGGAATTTTTACTTGAGCTTGTATACTTCTGGTCATCGGGAACCGCTTTCATATTCCTGTTGACGGGGTATGACACTTCTGGGGATTACTCCCGAGGAGATTGTCCAAATTACCCGACAGTTTCATAATAGATAGATTTTATCAGCTGGAAGTGAAGTCGCTACTCCTGCCGAGCGATTTTAATGCTTAGTACCATTTTTGGTTGTTTTGCACGCTTCTTCGATCACGACTCAGTTCTTACTCCACTCGTACACTTGATTACTGCTCGTTTTTGCTTGCGCGATATGAGCGAAGTAGCCCTCCAGCGTTAAATCCATGTCGTGGTCCTTGTACCAGTTGATCACTTCCAGTTTCTGAAGGTAGAGTCGACGTTACGGTAGTGCTTGAACAGCTTTCGCCCGGGCCCTGATCCGCGTTCTCCCCTTCGGCATCTTTGAATTGTGAAGTCGAAGTCTAGCCGTAAATTACCGTCCGCTACTTCAACCCGTTATAACAAAAACTTCCCATAAACTGTCCTGTTGTTAAAATCAAGCCCTTTGGTTGGCTACACGTTACCGGTCCCCATTATAACTATAAAAAAGGTCGGTATATTTGAAGGAGAGGTCCGCCAATACCGTAAAAAATTAAATTGTTAGGCGCACAATCAGAAATAAAGATTGCAATTTACCGCTAGTTCATAATAAATATTGTCGCAATTTATATTGTATTGGTCTTTATTTTACTGCGTCTATCGATCCTTGTGCACCGGTTGAAACACCTATAGGAATCCACGCTCGGTGGCCCACCGTTCCCCACGCATCTGTTTCAAAGTTCATGATAGCGTCCTGTTCAGCGTTGAGACAATAGTAGTTAAAATTGATTGTAAGCCCTCCTCGCGCCAACCATTAGTACTTAAATATTGTTCAATACTAGAATTAATTGAGAGTATCAATAGTAAAACGGACGAGGCTTGGTAGTCGATGTGAGTAGTTGAAGTGAAATCTGAAAGTGATTGAGATGGAGTTAAGGGATTTGGCCAGTTTAGTAGAATTTTTGCAGTGCACTATCAACTGCTGCTCCGGTTTTATCGAAACGAGCGCCAAACCGAAGATAAGGCTTTCGGCGATTTTATAATACTAAAGAGCACAAATGAATTGAAACAGAGAAAGCGCAGGTGCTTTTCAAAGAGAGTGCACTAAGTATGGGGTGCGACCAGTTTAGTAGAGCGCTTAATATTGAAGTTTGTAGCGGGAAACCATATGCTGCGACTGCTTTTTGGCCGATCTTAAAAGTGATTCCCCTACCATCGCGACTTGTTGAATTTATGCGCATCGATTTAGAGATCCTACCATATTGGATAGGCTAGGTCAAATCAGTTGAGCCCCCCCCCCCTCCGATGATCAAGGTGAGTACATCACAGGTAATCTTCTCGAGGATGAAATGATACCGAATGTCAATGTGCTTGGTCGGAGCCTGATAGCCGGCATTCGCCGCCAATGCCATCGCACCTTGGTTATCTTTGTAGATATGGTCTGCGCCGCCTTGGCACAATTACTGAGTTCATGCACTCGGCCTCAGTTGAACTCAGTGCAACCGTTTTCTGGAACGTCGAGCGCCAGACCACAGGAGCACCACACATCGTCAACACCATTCCACTCACAGAACGTCTGTCATCACGTTTTCCAGCCCAGCCAGCATCCAAATACGCGATGAGCTCTGTTCCAATCTGTCTGTCGTATACGATACCGAGGTTTTTGGTCTTCAACAGGTACCTCACCACTCTGATGCCAGCATCCCAATGCTTCACGCCAGGATTCTCCAGGAAGTGGTTCAACTTGGTGACCGCAACCGAAATGTCAGGTCGGGTTCCACAAGGCAAGTACACGAGACTGCCGACGAACGAGCGGTACGGCTTCATTTTCATCCTGACCTTGCCCTCGTCGGTCGGTGGTTTATCTTCATCCCTTGTCTAAATGGAGGGATCTGCATCAGCAGCCTTGAACCCTATGTTCTTGATATGTTTGTCAATCGTCTCGTTCCATTGGTCTTGGTCGTCCTTTCTCGTAGTCGCCTCTGCGTACGTCGTCGGGGCTCCTCGGTTGCAGCCGTCAGCTGCCCTGTTTCAACAATGGCCAGTTGGTCGTCACTTGATTTGGCACGACCTTGGCTCAACTTTTGGCGCTTCTTACCAATTGCAGATGGTGCAACGACTTGCTTCTTTCTTGCACCAGCTGCCTCTCGATCCATCGTTTCCTCGATGGGACGAGCCCGCGACCTAGTAACCATGGGATGGGATCCATACGGAACGACTGCATTTTCTGTTGTTAGGTCACATCGTAATGGGATCACCTCACCGCCACGAACGGTTGAAACAATTTGTGTCGGTCAGTCGTCATTCAAATGAGATTCCGAAACGGCATCTTCATCGTCCTTTGGATCCAAACGTGTTAACACATTCTCGGGATCAGTTGGCTCCATGAACTTCGCGGTGCGTACGATTTGCACCTTTCCCGTCGACGTATTGAGGACCCGATAGCCCTTAACACCATCTTCGTATCCCATGAAACGATACTTGAACGCCTTCGCGTCGAGCTTACGGCGCTTCTCGCCGGGAATGTGCTCGTAGCCGATTTCCCCAAAATCTTCATGTTCTTCAGTTGCGGCTTAGCTTGGAGCACAATTTCCGTACGGTATTTTCGTGGTCACCGAGTTGGGACGGCTTCGGCCCACCACTTCTTGTCAATGCCTCTTGGTACACCGTGCAGCATGCCATTTCCATGAGGCTTCGGTTCATGCGCTCAGCCAGTCCATTCTCCTGAGGCGTGTACGGCACCAGCTTCTTATGCTTGATGCCGCTTCGATTGAGGTAGTCCTTGAACTGTCGACCAGTATACTCCCCACCATTGTTAGAACGTAGACGCTTGATCGTCTTGCCCGTTGCGTTCTCCATGACTGCCTTGAAAATCTTGAACTTTGACAGCACCTCAGATTCATGAAATGGACGATAACATGGCGTGAGTAGTCGTTGATGAAAGCCACCTCGAACGTGCAGCCACAGGTGTCTTCGTCTGCATCGGACCATTACGTCCGAGTGCACCGGGTTGAGTACACTTGCATTCTTGACGTGCTTCTCCGGGTATCGCGGAAAGTTGTCAGCTCTCATCTTGCCCATGCAGCAACCTGTGCAGACGTGGTCGGCTGACCCATCGTCCGATATACGAGGTACCCGGGGTTGGAGACAGCGCAGCAAGGCTTCTACCGGTAGTTATACTGTGTGTGAGCATGTATGCGTGTATATGCATTTATGTGTGTGTGTTTAGTAGCTGTATTTGTTTTGCTTAAATTCACGATGTATAACTAGATGCTGGTGTTTGTGGATTTATGCGCCGCTTCCGTAAACACTAGCAATCTACGACTGCAAAGCTTGGTCGTTAAGAAAAAGCTTCTTGAACTCCATTCGAACCATGGCGCAGCTGGCGCGGTGTTTTGGAGGAATGCTGCATCTGTAGGCGATGTTGATCAGCAACAAAAGGTTGGGTCACGTATCAATGCTCTGTTCACTTCTCGCATGAAGTACAGCACGAAGATGCCACAACCGTTGGTGTTGCGCAGGCGTGGGGTGGTCGGTATGTTTCGTATAGCATTCGTAATTCGCTTAGTACCGTATTTCGCTTTCGCCTCCTGCCTGATGTATCCACCCAGGATACGCACGATCTTCTCGGTGGCGTGATACAGCAGGGAATCGATGTGCAGCAAGTAGGGCTTTATATGCTTAATAGCAAGTACAGGATTCTGCACAATCACTAGGCTACCGTGGGCATCCATGCACACAGGTATCAGAACGATGCGATTTTGCTCGTACGGGAAGCGTTCTGTGATATCATGCATGTTTCTATACATTGTCGCCATGTTTATCTTGGAGTTATTGTACTCTAGCAGGATGGCCGCAAATAACTGGCAGTCAAAGTTGAATGTCGATCAGTTGGCCTGAATGTGCTCCCAAATGAAGTAGTGTCATTAAACCCGCCCTTGGGATCGAGCGTAACCTAATATTTCTTGGTGACCTGTAGTTGGTAGGACACCTCTTCCTTTTTTTAACAAATAGCCGTGGTTTCACATATTACAGGAATATCGCATACACGTTGCTCGCTTGAAGAAGCAACCACTTTTTCCCCTTCTTCCATTACAACAAGAAAGGCTTTGCATACAATGGTCTTGTCCACCTGGGTCTTTTCGGGTAAATTCGGCACATCATCTTGGGTCGTTTCAGGTAAACTCGACACGTCCGTCTGGGCCTTTTCGGATAAACTCACGACGACAGCTTGAGTCTCTTCGACGACTTCTTGTGTAAATTTGGGCATGATTGTTTCGGCTTGTTGGGGTATCGCTCAATAAGGTCGGTGAGTTTGTGGCGATTTAGGAATCGAGTGACCCATGAACTCTGAACACCGTCGTTTCGCTCCGCGAAGTCTGGAATGTGGCGGCAGCACTCTTTGAGGATGCCCTTACGGGACATCCTTTCACACACAACTGCCTTCTGCTTGATCAAAGTAACCACTCCCGGCTCAAAAGCATTAGTTGGAGCGAGCTTCCCAGGGGGCACCACGCACTTCGACGACGGGTCAACCGTGGTGGGGTATAATCCTCCTCTGCATCGAAGTAGCTCTTGAGTGTGGCGCGCGGAATCCCGAGTTGAGTCGCTACCTCCTCGATGCTCCATCCCTGCGCCTTCACATTTTGGAAGACTTCAATCCTCTCTGCAACCGTGCGCTGGGGTGTATCTGCCATGGTTCTTGACGTCGTTTTGAAAACGTTTTCGAGTATACACGACAAATCGGGAGGTATACCAGACCGTGTTTTTTCGGATATACTCGACTTTTGTTCTATTCGATAGGGTTTCTCGGGTAAACCCGACAAACAATTTGTTTTGGTATATTCGACAAGGTTTTCGGGTATATTTGTAGTAGATGCCAGGTATTCCACCTTGGTATCACCTCAGCGACCACCTCGATAGCGATATCAGGTGACCTAGATGTGTCTGACCACACGTTGTTGCATTCGTCTACAATCGGTACACCGCTTGTGGCCAGCCAGACTACCAGTGTCTGTGCCTGGCTCGCAAACTGAATGACTAGGAAATTGTATGCCGAACTGCATCTTTATTTTAGCTCCCTGTCCACGACCGTGTGACACAGGCCAGTGAGAGACGTCTCGTTGCCTTCAGAGCTCACTCTAGAATCTACTAGCTATCGATCAATACATCTGGTACAGCTCCTTGCGGGTTTGCCCCCGCACTGCCGTGTGCTGACCATTCTTGAAGCCTTCAGACCCGGGCTACACTACAATATTCGACTTTTTGTCTACTTGGTAAGGTTTTCCCATTAGACTCGACATGATTTTCGTGTTTACTCGACGGTTGGGACTTACACCTAGCCAATCAATTCCGATTGGCGGCACGCGAGGACTGCTTTCATTCTGGATATCTCTGTTAGGCTCAAATAGCTTGCTTGTGCTACTGCCTTCCTGTGCTACTATCCCAACGCGTGCTTTATGGTACTTGTGTGGAGGATAACATTGTTTTGTGCTGTATCTAACATGTAATAGAGTATGTATTTGCCATGTTTCACTTATGTGCTTGTTTTTATCTTACTTTGATGCCGACGCCTACTGAGCCAAGGGCATCCTGACGATCTGGGTCTTGAATAGCGCCGGAGCGACGAAGTTTCAAGTGGCGAGAGACCTTGTCATTGAGGGCACCACTCAGGTACCGGTCGTGGAGATGTTTGCGGACGGTGGTGTACCCGCGCGACTTGATCTTGTGACTGCCAAGGAACGACAGCACTTCCGTGTAGGCCTGCTTCACAAGCGTGAGGATTTAGTCGCGGTAGTCAGAGGTACCTGGTTCCGGCACAAAGCCCTTAGCGAGAAAAATCTTAGTGAAGCTGACGGGCTGTTTCGCGTTGAATCGCTGTTGGTTTGGCGCGCCCGCGTAACAGCGCGGTTCCTGGGCGTATTACGCGTACCACGTGGTGCGGAGGTGAGTCACTGAGGTTTGTCTACGCTTGGTTTTTTCTTGTTCTGATTCTGGCTCGCGCTGACGCTTCTCGAGCTTGTCTTGTCATGTTCCACCTTCCCATTTATCTTTTAGGTTGTCCATGCGCTCGTCTTGACGGTTGATGTGCCACATTAACTGGTCAATGACAACTCGTTGATGATCGATGATTTTGCTCTCGTCGCTTGGTTCCTTGTGTGATGGGGTGACTTGTTCGTGGCTTGGCTTGGCTGTTGCGTTTCCACATACCGCACGGTGTGTCGACCACGCAAGCAGCCCCGCGACCAACGCTCCAGCGTTGACACAGCCGACTCCTAGCGCTTGACTGCGAGGTCGTCTACTCTAAGCCTCTTCGTCATGAGGTAGTGGAAGATGATGTAAGCCGTGAGGACATTGATCGCTTGCTGATTTAGATTGTACTTGGAGCTTTCCATTTTGTAGCATGTCGTGAACAGTCAGCGCTGGACGATTGCGATCGTTTCCTGCATCTCGGCGTCAAATAGTTTCAAGTTCAACAGCTGAACTTTGGCCTTCGTGTCGTAGCTGCTGAGTGCCTTGCTGACCATGTGATCTTCCCGACTTCTTTTGAAGATGTAATTGCACCCCTTGTTTGTCGTGCTCATATTACAGGCACTTCGTTCGACGATTCAGCGGTATGTGGGCCCGTCGCATCCGTGTACGTCCACCACGACGGATGGAGTGTGACGTAACTGAGGTTTGAACACCAGCGACAGCAGCGACACGGTTTAGAAAGCGGTTGACGCGGGAATAAATTGTCGATGGGTGCAGGAACAGAAGCAGTCTCAAGCGCGGTGAACTCATTGTGGTGGTTTAAGACTTCCAGCAACGGCGTCGCAGGGGACAACGTGATAGCAGCTTCGACGGGGATCGCCGACAGGTGTTCGACCTAGGCGACACTTGGAGCGGTTTGCGTGATGAGCGCGACTGCGATCGCGTGCAGGTGATGAAGTCGGCGTCAGGAATTAGCGATAGCCCTGTTTTTCGGAGGTGTTCATGCGGACGAAACGCACGAAGAACACTTCCGCCGAGCCGACGGAGCGATTCTGCTTGCGGGCTAGCGATAATTCTGACGCTCGCCCAAACAGGTACCACAACAGAGGATGCAGCAAAGCTGCATCCTCGTAGTCACTAGACGAAGTTACATTCTGATACAAATACAACAACATCTTTTTTAAATCACTATTCGAACGTGGTGGCACTTTGTTAATATCCGTTCCACCTTCGTTTCATGCAAATGTTTTCTAGAGTCTCCCCCATGCTAAGCAACTTGCTTCGACAATGTGTCGTGGCACAGTGGAGAGCTCAAACAGCCACCTCTTACTCTGTCTGTAGTACCGCACAGAGGTGTTTCGGGCAAATGGTTTGCCCTTCTTGCTCTCGTTAAATGCAAGATACATGTCAAACATATCCAATACAGACACAAAACACTTGTCTGTATCACCACGCTCAATGTATTGCTTAATGTAGTCAAACTCTACATTTTCGCTCCATACAAAGGTCATAAACGCCTTGATGGCCGTTGCCTTAGCTCGCTTGGTGTTGCCAGGCTTGAGCTTGCCCAAAACTATTCTGATCAGATAGGTTGGATAGGGTGCAAATATGCAAGTGATACGCTCATGACTAGGAGTATGAGTGAGATAAACCTATTTTTTATGTGCCTCCGACCCGATACATCTGACCCAGATGACCTACCTAACCCTATATCCAAATATAGGTTGAAAACATTTCAAAATCCCATGCACAATCCAAAATTCAAGTATGATCGGATAAGTGACCATATCGCAACGGTTCTGACATTTCTCTACAGACATAAAGATGCAGAACGGAGGGATGTCAACTTTAAACTATCACCCTGCTACGCACTCCACGCTAACCCAACTACCCTAAAGGCTCGCTGCGCTTGCTGGTGACAGAACCCTAAGCCCGCTACGGCTCGCACGCTTCGCCTCGCTTGATATCAAGGCCATGATGGGTCCTAGGTTTGCATCCGCGTGCTTCGCACATGGGCTGTCAAATCACAGGCAGGCTCGCCGTGCTCGCTTGATGACAGCCGTCATCTGCCTCCGACCAATCAAGAGCCCCGAATACCGCCTTATATTTTATTTTTGTATACTTTGATAAATGTCGGAAGATTTGCGCCGTTCGACTTAATCTTTGTAAGGAATCCACTTAAGTACTGTCGGAAAGGTGAGGATATTCATCCATACCATAGCGGTGCCGATATCTGGCGACAAACTGCCTACCTAATTTTATTGGTTGAAAATAAATTTGTTTGGGTACTGTCATGCACATCTGGGCAGCGCCCAGCTGGTAAGCAATCAAGGATGGGGAACCCAAAATCGTATGCAGAAACGCGTTGGTAGCGACATTAGGTTGCCGTGTGACTTCNGCATAGTTGAGCATGAATGGTCAGCAGTTTGCGGCGCTTTGGCGCAGCTTGTTGCAGCGCCAAAGCGTCATCCACTCACTTAGGCTTTTGCACTCACTTTAGCCGGCGTTCTGCTAGCGACCGCTTTGCGGGAAAAGTCAGTGCGGCAAGAGCAAGGAGGTGCGCGTATCTCCCCACGTCCGGCGATCAACAAGGACGGATATGCAATACAACGATGGTAGACGGGCAAGGGGTGGTCATATGTGCCAGAATCAGAGCGGTACACCGAAATGGTACTCGCTCTGTGGGATGTATTCAGTCCACAACGCTCTTCAACATCGCGATATGCTGTCAGTGAATACGCTGGTGCCCATTGTGTGTCGTCTAAACAAGTCGGTAGACAAGGAGGAGAGGATCTGATCCGCACGGCAACGGCAAGTACGGTGCCTACACGACAATAGCGCTGCACGAAGCTCTTCGCGCCAAGGCTACCAGCTAAGGTACTTAAACGACATGGCTACGTTTAACTGTAACAAGAAGAAGTGGTTTAAGAAGATAGCACGCTCTAAATACAGAGATCTTTTGGTCATAGGCAGAGCCATGGGCCATACGAAAGGCACATAACACTGCATTGATCGAGCACCTGTGCGTGACAAGCACTACTTCATTGACTCGGATGAATACGTCTACAATGCGAACATCGAAGCAGGATTGTGCCATTTGTTTTGCTGAGGTCGATGGTGTTTACGCTATACACATTATTGCACGCAAAATCTTTATTTTATTTGACTCTTACATTTTTAATTGATATGAAGTTGTAGAGGCGAACAGGTCGTCCTGTATTATTTGCCTATTATATTTTATGTAATATTAAGTTATAAAGGTGAACAGGGCATAATTTTGATAATGAAGTTGCAGTTGAAGTTGCCCACGGAGATTTCTCGTAGCAACGCCACTTAGTGGTAATTGCTATTAAACAGACAGCAGTGTCGTAGACTCACGTAATTTAGCTGCATGTTTTGTGGTCATGTTGCTGCTTCGATGACGGTATTGGCAGCCACTATTACATCTCAAGACCAGATAAGCAACTGAATAGATTTTAGCGTGAATGTATGGGGTAGGCCACGGCCTAACACGCTATGTTTGCCTTCCACTACGCTTTCGAGTTGCCAGTAAATAGGTCTTGGGTCGCATAAGGTTCTGGGTTTGTTATACTTTCCCTTGACACGCGAGCACGATACGCGTCTATGAGCACTTTCAGTTTACCTTCTCGGTAGGTCCTGCACAGTTTCTTCAGCACAGCTGACCCGTCCTTGCTCTTGCTTCCCTGCTCATCCAAAAACTTGAACAAGTTGTCTTCGGCCTCTTTTCCAACACGGAGGACTTGGTCGCAGTAGGTCGATTCCGATGGGTTCAACAGGAAACCATTAGGCAAAAACAGCTTCATGTAATTCACGGTCTGTTTGTACGCCGATTACTTCTGGCGATCCGCACACACATCCCAGAGTCGTGGGGTCTTGGTGTGCCACTCGACCCCAAATATCCGTTGGACACTTGGAACGAGCCTTAGATGCACATGTCTTCGCCTTGGACACAGTCTCAACACTTGGCTCTAGCGATCGTGTACCACCTTCTGTTATCGTCCTCTGTGTGGACTGATCGCCTTGACGGGTGCTTCGTTGCGTTTCCAGCTCACTTACACGTTCAGACAATGCTCAATTCGTCGCTATCAGCTTGCCAATGACACCGTTCTGATGGTTGATCAGCTTCTCCTCCCTGTAAAATCGTTCCTCACTCTCCTCTGCACACTCAAGATCTTTTTGCGACGCCTTTTGTTGCAACCCCGAGCTCCACGCTAGAACTTGAGCCTTTACTATTCCGAGATCCATCAGACACTCCCGCATTCTGGTTGCATACGGACACATCGGGTACCGGTCAAGCATTTCAGGGAAATGCCGAATCATTGCGGTCGTTAAGCTTTTTCTCGGCGTCTTGAGAGCAAAGGCTCGTCTAGAACAGGAGCTTGTCCAAGTCTAGTGCTTGCTAACTACTTGCTAAGTCGAACCACGAAAGAGTAGGGACCGGTGGCTTCTTACTGGAGTCCTATCCGATGAGGACGCGTGCTACCTTCTGGTCTTCACTGGTCGTCTTAAATACGTATGCGACCAAATACATACCACATCAGCGCGAGTAACGTGGCGTCTTGATAGTCCTTTGGGCTGACAGCGCCGTAGTAAATACCATCCATGAGAGTGCGAGGATCTTCCTTGGTACACACAGGTGCCTTCTTGATCTTCCCGCCTTCAGTCCTCTTGAGTTAATGACGCTCAAGCACCTGGGCCATCTTGGACAACTTCTTCTCGATGGTAGCTCTGTGTTTTGGGTAGCTGTCCAGCAACCAGTTCTTGACGTGTCGGTAATAGCTCATGATGGAGTTCCGATCCAGAGGTTTCCCCACATACGCCAGGTGCACGGTGAATCGATCCATGAGTTTCACAAACACAGACCAGCTCTCGTCGCTGAGGAGGGAGGTCGTGATGAAAGGCATGGAGACACCTTCAGCCGCGAGGAAGCATTAGAAAACGTTAGTAGCTGTTTGCAGCGCTCGCTGCCAGTTGATCGGTGCGAGGTCTTGGAGACTCATAGTGTTTTTAAGTCTTCTGTCGGCACGAGCGATAATATACGAATGATCTGAATTGAACTGGTGGCTCGTATTGCCCTCCTGCATATCCTGTCCCCATGCCTACATTATACGTCGGCACGGCGCCGTTAATGTTCCCCCTACCCATATGCATCCTCATAGGAAGAATAAGTCGCTGGATCTAATCTCATTGGCCATTAAGCGGATTGCTGTGCAATACAGACATAGTGAAACCAATTCGATATTATTGTCGGCACCTTCACGATATTAATCCATATCTAAATCTATCTACGGGAACACGGTGATCGTCCGTCCGTCCGGCACGAAATCTCACCAGAATACGCAGCGTTTTGATTGGCCAAAAACAACCTTTTTCTGCAAGCGCAGCGAAGGCGGCTGTGATTGGCCAAAAGAACATTTAGCTGGTGAGTGTAGCAAAGGTGGCTGCGATTGGCTAAATTACACGTACTTAAGTGAGATAAATCGTACTTAATTGATACCATATGGTTCGTTAGATCCCTAAGTAGAGATAAGAGACCGCAACCAGGGTGCGCTGCCTGCATGTATATTAGTCATCACCACGCACAGATAGTCAAATACTGTTGTTAGCGCTTTACACTTATCTCCAGTAAACGGTAGGCCTCGCATAATTGGGGAACGTTGTTGAAAAAGCCATTGGCGTATTGCTCCACTCTGAGCAAAAACAAAATTTTGATACATAAATGTGCTTTGCATATGTTGAGCTGATCCACTTTCAACCAATCAGGGAAGAATAAACCTGTGAAAGACAATGAAAATCGTCTCAAGCTCATCCGCTAGGCTGGTAGCCCAACCTTGCTGCACCATTTTTAACAACAAAATGCTCCAATCTCAAAAGGGGCAGAGGCGTAGGATATGCCATCAGCATAGTTTGACGGGAGCAAGCATACCCGAGCAGATGAAGACGATCTCAACTTCTGCTGTCGAAACGGACAGTGTACTTGGTCGTCATATCTAACGCATTCACGTTACTATGTCCGAAACATAGGTCGGACTGCTGTAAGTAAACGTGCGTGGAAATTCAAGAAGTATTGCTCAAAAGCACAATTGTAAATGCAGTATATAACCGAATGGGGGAGGGGTCCGCAAGGTGCGAAACTGCATCTGGGGAGACAGTGAAGCCGACACTACTGTCTGAAAACAGAGTTGACTGTACTTGAAGCTCAAGAACGAGTAGCGGGCCCGACGCCATAGCTGCAGAGTAACGTATGAGGGATAGCAATGCAGGACAGAAGCGTGCACTCCGAGTAAGGGTCTTTAAAGAGGCTCAAGCGACAATGCGTGAACATACTACAGTGCGGTACCAGAGCGTTGACACGACGTCGATCCAGTTCCTGGCAGTAAGTTCATGACAATTCGAAGCAATATGCTGCTTGACAATCCTCCCGCCAAAACTAAGAAGACGTTCCAAAGGTATGATAAAAATTAATGTAGATCGACATGTCAAGCTGGGTGTAACGACAGATGAGTACTAAATAAATTTAAGAACAGCCAACGGAGTGTCTCGCCGCATCATAAAGCGGTCGCAGGCCGGCTATTAGACACGAGTGACGAATATTTTGCGTCCGATTCAGTACCGGGTGACAATGACGAGAAAGTTTTCGTGCAGATGTTATTTCATTCGGTGCGCATTAAATGGAATTCACCTCAAAAACTGATACTTAAGAAGGTCATTTTTATCGTGATGACAAACCTTGACGTTTGGACTCGGCGCGAAGCGGAGTTGGGCTGGCCTACACGACTGGGATCAAACCCAAACCCACCGCCGCTACGCGGCGGTGCTCGGCTAGTCGTCATATGAAGCGTATGGCGACGACCCATCACCAAAATAACCTGGGTGCTCGCAAACCCTCCTAAAATGCATGACTATATTATGAAATTGCGTAGGTGTTGTATGTAGTCCACCCTGGAATCATACTGCTTGCGACTCTGATGCTCGTCTCGTTAATTGCTTCTTCGAGTGCAACGAACCACCAAAGCCACTAGAACGGTAATGCATGTTTTGTGGAGGGATAACACTGATTTCCTTGGTAAAACCTAGAGTGTCCGTACAAAAATAAATATCTCAATTCGGCATCATTTTGTTTGTGGTGACCCGGGTTGTTGCCAAACGCTTCATATGTGCAGTAGTTGCCGAGAAATGGCCACATCGAGAAGGTCCTTCAGGCGACTTCTCGCCGAAAATTACGGAGGCATTCCTGGTCATTCTTAATATATATTCTTCTTGGTGTGCAAGTTGTGCGCCAAGTCGATTTGTATGCCCTGTTTTATGACCTATCGAAGCTGCTGTAAATTGCAACGACCTATCAGAGCTCAAGCCACTGATTTACACTAGACTGCAACTGAGTATGTCAGTTTACTATAGCGCTAGTTGTGCATGAATGGGGAGTGCTTTCCACCTGCAGCTTGTTAACTACCTATTCCAGACATGTAGAAGCTTGTTCACAAAGTTTCAAGCCAATGCGAGTCATACTGATAAAAATGAATTTATCGAGTGCTCGGAAATGTGTACGAGACGCCTGTTAATACTATTAATATTATTAATATTATAAGTATTACGTAGTATTATTATAATACATGTAGGATCTGGGCCTACCAGTCTGAATATTGTACATCCTACCGGTCCTACTAAATCAACGTACAATGCAGCGTGACAATCGGTAAGGACGTAGCGACTTTAGATACGAGCTTGCTGACGCGCAGCTTGCGCTCTCGTTAGAATTCTGGGGGCGTCACTGGAAAACTCCCCTCAACGAAATATATAACGTTGATGAGGTGTCTATCTACTACGAGATGGCGCCGAAAAAAGGTTGGGCGGGGAAGGGAAAAGGTGATTCGGCACG
>LGSN01001003.1:0-14255 GCA_001314375.1 Phytophthora podocarpi | reverse complement strand
GTGCTGGTTTTGCAGTGCAATGTCGTAAAACTGTTGGTGTTTTTGGTATTTACTCAGTTACCCTTGCTTTTGTCGTACTTAAGTATGTCGTATAACCTACCGTACCGATTTCGACGGGTTTTAGACTTATCGATATTTACTTGTCACAAGGGCACACCCAAATTCGACTGGGTTAGGTCTAATTCGCAGTTCGTTAGAACTGTCGTTTACCGAGTGTTGTTGGACATATTCGCGCTACCTACACAACCGCACGGCCATGGCAACGCATTCGCACTACATCTCCCGCAGATGATGTTTTCGTAACCGATGTCGATAAGGTTGAACCATAGTAGACCTTTCAATCACTTCGAAGCGCTCGGAACCCCTAGCCTTGAGTCCTCTGAAATATATTTCAGAGTTTAGGAAGGATACCAAGTCCTGGTCGGATTTATTGATTAGGTAAATCCTGTCGGGACCGGTTTCAATTGTCAAAACGAAAATAGAAGGTAAGCATAATGCAGTTAATAATGTACCAAATGTCTTATATCCTCTTCAAGATGATATTTGGCGTGAATGTTGACCGAGCCGGATAGGGTCAACATTCGAGTAACATCCGCGGATCGGGAAAGATACTTGGGCTTGCGACCAATGGGGCCTTCAGAAAATCAAGCAAATCGCAAACTTGGCAGTCGCAAATCCGGTAGCAAAACGATGGGATATGAGACGCAAAGTCGCTCGCAATTTGCGGAGTCGAATTTGCGGTCTCTGCAAAATACGACAGTGCACTCTCAATTAGTGACATCCAACCAAAACTTGACTGAACTGTTTGCTTTGCCAAATCTCGTGGCAGCTTCCGTTCATTATCGGATTCGGCACGATGGCTAGAGGCAGAGGATGGTCCGCTCCTGAGACCCTGTACATGCTTGGAGTCGTGGAGCAGATCCTCCCCTTTGGAGTAAATCAATGGAATATACTGCAGCTGGAATACAACAACGGCCCACCTAGTGGGTTTGCTGCCCATGATGCCGACTCAATCAAGAGGAAGTTCTACGCCCTCAAGAACACCCGCTAGCCTACAGGAGATCCTAACTGCCCTGCCGATGTTGCTCAAGCGAAACGAGCCTATCGCCTCTTGATGGGCGATGCGGCGTGCTGGTGCTGGACGACACTTTGTGCCCGCCGCCGCCAGCAGCCTCGTCTGTCGCAGCATGACGTGGCATCTCCCACCCTTGAAGACTCTTCAATTTCTCGAAGTCCCACGGATGGATAAATGGATGGTTGGTTAGTATTAATTTTTAATCATGACATTTATTATAATATCACCTGAAGTATATAGTCAATAACCCCAATCTTGATACACAAGTATACTATAGTATCTAGATGATTTCTTTTCAATATATATTATATAGATATATTATAATGAAAATGCACTCAAATCAAGTCGAAGGATTCAATCCCTTTAAAGAAATGGGGTAGCTCATACAGAGTGAAAATCGGAAGTAAGCGTGGAAGGATCGGCTACATCAGCAATCTGGCTAAACCATCAAATGTAAAGCTAGTTGTCTTATACGATTGATTAGAGATCGCAGGCTCAAAATGAGCGCAAGACACCCCTTATTTATTTGAATGGTGTACGACACCGAGTGTTGCAGAGGCTCTTTTTTTTCGGGTTTGTAGTCGTCGGAAAACATGCGCAGCTGAGGAATCGGTGGTGCAGACAACAACTGCTTCACGGTGATCGCCACCTTTTGACTAATCAGAGGGGAATCGATCGTGAGCTGGTAGGCTTCTCGAATAGCTGAGCGTATTCTTGTACAAAAGTAACACAGTCAGTCGACGCAAGCAGCACTACAGTACGATAATTGAATGAACTTACTTGTCTCGAACAGAACACGGATCCGTAACGACTTGTCTTGTTCATACCAGAGAGCGCTATCCCTGCCGCTAGTGCGACGAACAGGATCGCACTATCCAAGGTATAATCCCGCCCACCGGTACATTCTGCAGCGAATCTCTTTCATATTGAATGCATTCACAATCGATCCAGTGACCAGCCACAGCTCCGTTTGTCGTGGCTCGTGCTTCGGGACATTTACCAGCACGTGGATCTTTCCTTTATCCGGCTCAAAATTCTCTTTAAAGTATTAGACGTTCTTGATCCACAGGAAGGGATCCATCTGTCCAAAGTCTTGCGGGTGTCAATTTTCGTCGAGCGCCACAGCTTCCACGCCATCCTCATCCACCCACGCGTCGTCCTTCTTCGCAAGAAAGAGCTGCAGCTCATGTGGAGGACAAGCGATGTCTTCATTCTCTTTCTTGATCGCTTTCTCCAAGTGAACAGACTTGCTCGTGGCGATGTCCACAGAAAAACCACTCCCTTGCACTCTAACGATTGCACAGAACAGCGTCTTCATCTTCCCTCGAGGCGGCAGATTCTGAAGTGAGCGAGTAATTTAATCCGTTATTGGATAGGAACAGCCCAAACATCGTCCTGTATCGTGCCAGATCACGTCTACTTAGTTATCCCAAGTAGTGAATGATATGGTCAACTAAAGCCGTGTCACGGATACTTGCGACAGAAAAAAGGATGTAAGGCTGTTGCCAGGACTGCCCACCGCAATAGAGACCGTAGGCATAGATAACGTGTGTTTGACCGCGTTCGATAGAGTAGAGCTTCAAATGTAGTTAAGGTACTCCGTGATGACTATGGTGAAAGTAAGACTTTACTCTTCACCCGAATAAAACGTAGAGGACGACTGCCAGGTCCACCGTCACCCCCCACATTATGATCGAAGAAGCTCACAATAACTGTTGTACAAGGATACTCACTGCAAGGTTCCACGCGTTGTTCCGATACGGTCCCAATCACAAACAAATCGACGGACGGTACTGTGAACCAATGCAGTTTGCGTAACACTAAAACCTCTGCACCATCTTATTCCTCCATTTTCATAAGGTCAAACGCCTTTAGCGCTTCTGCTTTGTAGAGCAGCATCCCATCTCCCCAGTAGTAACCTCCTAGCATCGTCATTTTATTGCGCATTCCTAGTGTATTGTCGATGCTACCTGGTGCTGTGAAGATGGTCCACGTTCGTCCATACTTCCAGCGAACATAACTTACTGCGCGAAGAACTCTCACCGACATAATGAACCCAATGAGTACAAGCACAAAAATGCCATGCCCCACTAAGCTCCAAACGTAGTAAGACACTGCGACAGCAGTGGGTCCCGAGTCCTCCAGATCTGATCGATTGAGCGCCGTTAGAAAAAATGGCTGACATATCGCGCTTGGCAGTTCCCCCATCAAAGAAGACTCGTAGCTGAACAACAGTCGCTTGATGAACAAGCGATATTTCTCGCGCAACCATCCCATGTTCTCAAGCAGTTCAAAGAGTAGCAAAAGTACTCCTGACAGGTTATACCCCAGCGAAATGCACTGCACCCAAGCAAAGACCCCTTCGGTTGCGACGAGCAGAAACAGTTCGCTCATGAGCCCTTCCACCAGCAAATACAACAACAAAATCCGCTGCAAATTAGTAGCCCCATGTGCCGATAACCGCAGATTCTCGTGGACAAAGACCGTGGCTGGTTTGCGTCCAAGACTCTCGTTCAGCTGATCGCACCTGCGGCCATACCTTTTGCATGCAATGTAGCTTCACCGCAGCACAAGAGCTCGATACAAAATCCACAAAGCTCCCACTCCACTGTACCAGTAAGACCACCTGTAGTCGTCACTTCCAGAGTCCTGGGCTAAGTGTGAACCGTTCATGTCGTACGTTCCTAGTCCTCCAACAAGGCCATATACAGTGTAGTCCACGGCACAGTAAGTCCCAGTAACTTCTTCGTCGAAGGAATAAAACCCAATACTTCCGTGGTAAAAGTACAACTCGACTGGGTAGCTGTCGTTAGCGCAGTTCGATGGTGTCGTGTGGAATGGCAACACCTTGGTATTCCCTATCAAGAAGTTGCCGTGAACGTTATATTGCGGAACCACATAATGACAGAGCTGACCCTGATCAACAATATTCCACCAAACTTGAGCCATCTGCAGTCCATGAGCAAAACAAAGCTCCGTCAAGTTCGCCGTCTCTGGTTGAGCCCCTAACGGAGCCACAAGTGTCTCTGTGATCTTGTGTGGCGTCGCAAATTTCAAAAAGCTCCGGGTCTGTAGAGCATTCCCACCACGAACCAGGCAGCCATCAGCATACGCTGAGCTGTCATGATACCCCGATCGTTGGCACAGACTACTCGGGCATCCTGGAGACAATGTGTTGTACTCAGCTTCATCGTCGGCTGAGTATTTTAATTCTTGAACACCCTAGACCAGTTTCAACCACCGCAGCAATTACAATTAGAGATCGAGAGACGAATATTGCACCAGCTTCTAAACCATATCAAGAATTCGAAGAAGAAAGTCAACGTTGACCCTAATAAAACGCAAAGGCAGCGCCCAGTAAGTAAAGACAGCGGCTGTCAGCAGTGTGGTAGCAAATCTGTGCTCATCAATTAGAGAGGTCGAGAGAGATCATATTCACATCCGTTTCACCTTTTTCACTTCGGGAATACTTAAGTATAGAGATTTGAGTACAGATGAATAAAGTCAAATGGAGTAATGGAGAATCTCAGCACGATTTCGCTGGAACAACAAAATCAGGTATGACGGCACAGCGCAAATTACTATTGGCGTGGGTCTTTGCTGGGATGGTTCCATTTATCCTGCAGCTCCGGAGCTACATAAAGTTTGCGACGCCGCACAAGATCGCACAGAGTCTCATTGTACCATCCAGCATGGAGAAGGAGACTACGAATCTGGCAGATCTCTGTCCTGTAGAAGGCATGTTCTTGTCGGGGTCGTGGATCAATATCGAGCCAACCCACTACTTTTCGACCAGACAAGGTCAACTCTGCCACTTTGTTATCCCTCAGTACAATGTTCACGGCACTTTTCTCATCGAAAGCACAAGAGTCACGCCGCACTACACAACGCCAACCAGTTGTGCAAACGACAGCTTCGCTTACTCTCAGTATTTTTACCACGGCAGCATCGGATTTTACTCCTTTTATGAAGAACAAACCGGCAGCTACTGCGCTAATGATAATATCGCGTACATTGTTGGCCAGGGTCTGGGCACTTTTGATATCAACGGACCTGTGTTGGCTAAAGACACAGGAAGTGAGAACTACAGGCAGTCATACTGGTACAGCATTGGGGGAGCGGTTTGGCTGGTGTATCGAGCGCTCGTGTTGCGGCGAAGCTACATCTCGTGTAAGCGGCATGGTCGAATGTGCGATGGAATGGATGAAAGGCTTAACCAAAAAGAAGCAATGGTATTTGTTCAAGAAAATCTGCGGCTTGCGGCACATGGTGCGACCAATTTTCATCGAGCGATGGTGTTGTATTTGCTGGTTGAAAGCATCATGACGGACTTGTTTCTTCTCATCGCAAACGATGGATTTTTGGCAAAGGTGCAGTACGTTTCAATGGGTTATAACATGTCTGCACTGCTTGTGATGGTCTTCGAGATTATCGAGAGCACGATCTGTTTGAGAGAAAAATGGCGGGTCCGAATTAAGCGACTATTGTTCAGCTATGAGACCGCGTTCGTAGGCGAAGTTTGTACTGCTGCACTTCAGCAGTACTCCCTCACACTCTTGAACCGATCCAAGCTGAAAGAAACAAGGTCAACTGCGCTAGCGGTATCTTATTATGCCTGGAGTTTAGTTGGCCACGGCGTCTTCGTGCTGGCCATCGTAGCGCTTGTGATATCCGTTCGAGCACTGTGGGCGATTGGTTATGTCTGGCTGAATCACCGCACATGGGCCATTTTAACAGCGCCGTGTTGTGTTGACACCAGTTTAAAACTGAGAAACAAAATGTTCCTGCTGGGAGGCTATCGATGGGACGGTGACAAATTGTATTACACTGCTAGTGCGCTAAAATCATTTGGACTATTATGGATGACTGAGGAAGATGGCTCTGATTATCTTGTCCTACGCAAAATCCGTTGGTTTAGGGTCTTGAGGGATGACTTGTTCGTGATCGGAGCTATTTCAAGTCAGCGTGTTGAACCATGTAGTGAACGTCCTTGCACGGGCATTGTGAAATTCTGTGATCGAAGATTGGGAGGCGCATTTGAAAGTCGCCAACTACTTTTTATCCGCGTGAAAAATAAGGCCAGCCTACCATCCATTAGTGAAGCTTGACAGTAATATAATAACTTTACGTCTTCCTTGTATCATCAAAATTTATCCGATCTCATCAACTTTCACCTTCCCGCGAATTTGTTTTATTCAAATTCAAACTTCCCGCTCAAAAAATCAACCTCTTATCCCCCGTTTTCTGCACCCACTATATCCGCTAAGATAAAAGCAAAAGTTCCAGTCATCCGGTCACTTTTCACTCTTTACCAGGTTGCACTCTCTACCAGGTTGCACGAGTCTCGTCCTCTAGGCTCTGCATGGAGGCTTCTCACGCCGCCACCGCAGCCTCCACCGAGCTGCGACCCACGGGCTCTTCCTTGCCAGGGCTACAGGAGCAGATCATCAGCAGCAGCAGTGACAGCGATGACGAACTCGCGCCGAAAAGCCCTAAAACCGCACAAAACATCCGTAAAAAATCCGATAATTCAAAGTTTTTATTGTTGCCACGCAGCTCCAGCCTCGGGTTCGAGCCGCGCCGAGCTGTTCCAGGCAGTAGCGATCCGTGTCTATTGGCTGCAAGTGACGACGACGAAGTGGCCAGTCTGGACGTGCTGGAATCAGAGAAAACGGAGCAGAATCAGACGCAGGAGCTGCTCGACATCCTCGTGGACCAAAATGAGGCTCTAAGACTCGGGACGTCGCTGTCTTTAGGTTCCCAGCTGAGCTCGGACTCTTCCTCGTCCACTTCGGGGCTGGAGCTGCTGTCTACAGCCGAGAGAGAGTCGCTACAGCTCGCCAAGAGGCAGATCCCGAGACCTCCACAGAGATCCGGACTTCCAGAGCTGACGACAACTACCAGTACAGGAGAGCAGACTACTCCGAGAGGACAGAGCAGCAGGAGACAAGTGCCCTATGCCTGGATGCTGGCTAAAGTGGGGCAGAAGACCAGGAGGAAGATCGGAGATATCTGGAACTCGTACTTCGCGGGCTGGCTCGTGGCCTGCTCGCTGTTCGTCGTACTGCTCAATGTTTTCGCTATTGCTATCGTGCAGTTGACGTACATGTACCACCCGACGACGGATGATGTTGTTGGAGATGATAGGAGACGTGAGTGCAGACATTGGCTCAAGCTGCTGATGACGATGCACTTTTTGGGACTGCCGAACATCGTGCTGATTGCGCCCGTGGTGTTCCCGAACGACTTTTTCTCGCTCTACAGAGCGAAGGATAAGCGTATGATTCGACGCCCGTATTTGCTGTTTTGTGAGATGATCGTGTCCGTTCAGCTAGTATTTATGATGTACGTAGCGGTGAATCAGTTGCTGAACGTGCCGGTGATTGTCGAGTGCCACGATGAACTCCAGCCGCGGCAGATTACTCTGTTCTACTCGGCGACAGTGGTTTGGCTGGTGCTACTCCGTCAGATCATCGTCTTTTGCCGCTTCCTCACGCATTTAAAGCTGCAGGCAGACAGCTCCAACGATTCTTCGCACACGTCTGCACTAGGCAACTGGTTTAAAGCGCTCAAGTCGCTGTCAATCAGAAGGGAGCGCACGCGACTTGTGAAGGAGTTCAAGAAGCTTCTCTATCGGGCAGTCGCTCGTGGTGATGTTCTCACGGTGGAAACTCTTCTGTCCGAGGCGCAGTCAAAGTACAAGATCGACCGGATGCAGGATCTATACAAGCCGCCAGTGCTGTGGGTTTATGCCTTCGCGAAATCGAGGAAGAACCCGCTACATATTGCCGTCAAGCGAGGAAATATTCGAATCGTTCAGCTGTTGCTTGAGCACGGGATGGATGTGAACGTGTTGGACAAAGTGGTGCGCGTGAATTTTAACGTCGGTCTGGTGTTCAAGATCATCAGTCGCATACTGGTAAGTTGCATCCTGTGCGTTTAGCTGTGAAAAGTGAGATTAATTTGGGTAATTTAACGGGCGTGTTTGTCTGTGCAGGTTCGAACACAAGATGGCCTTCGATCACCGTTGAAAACCCTCCTATGTTCAGTGCTGCTTCCCCCACTCCATGGTGCCGTTGCTGAAGGCTACGTTGATATCGTCCGGTTACTTATCAGCAAGGGCGCCGATGTGAACGCGTTACCGCGAGCATCGTTCTACTACCCAGCAGCAGTTCTCCCACCAATCTTCGTGACTGATGACCCGCAAGTGCTGCGCCTGCTGGTAGCGAATGGCGCAAACTTCCTTCAGGTGGCGTCTGTATCTCTCACAGGGTTGATCCGAACGTACGCAACTCCGTTGCAACAAAGTACCTTCACGCTGAGATCAGACCTGAGTGACTATCTGCTGGATTGCGGTGGTGATGTCGCGCTGACTCCACTTCACGAGGCGGCTGCGACTGACAATGTTCGAAAGATCAAGTGGCTTCTCGCTCGTGGTATTCAGGTCGATACGCTCGGAGAACGAGTCGAAGGTGTGCATCGTCGGACCCCATTGCACTGGGCAGCAGTTGTTGGCAAGGTAAAAGCCGCTAAGTTGTTGCTGAAGAAGGGCGCTAATCCCAACGCAAAAGACCGAGACGGTCGCACACCCTTGCACTGGGCGGCCAGGAACAACCACGACGAGGTGGTATCATTACTACTCGCTTACAACTCTCAACCTGACGCAGCTGACGACGAGGGTATTCCAGTCGTGTGTTTTGCTGCGGAGGCGGAAGGCGTGGACTCGTCGATTTTCTCTAATCTGGTGGCTGCCGGCGCTAGTCTGCGGACCCAAGTCTCCGGTGGAAACACGGCACTACATATCGCGCTGCAGAGGGAGAACAGACAAACAGCAGTATCGTTGATCAAGTGCGGATCGAGCATGATGATCACAAACGATTTTGGCAAGCGAGCTGTGGACTGCACAACGTCCACTGAGCTGCAGTTCTTGCTCAAAAAAGAAGCAGGAACTCGCAAGATCATGATCTCGTACACGCACACACATGCGCAATTTGCGTCAAAAGTTCGGGAACATTTGGAAACGCAGGAGCAACTAACGTGCTGGATGGATACAATGGATCCAAGTGGTATCGGTGGGGGCGCGGTTTGGCGAGAAGAAATTGCGCGTGGAATCAATAACTGCTCCCTCGTACTGAGCATTGTGTGTGATGGCTACACCAAATCTGAGTGGTGTTTGAAGGAGCTCGCCCTAGCAAAGCTGCTCCGTAAACCAGGTACTGTACAGCGCATGCGTTACGTTTAGCTAGTACTTGTTGTACGCACTTATGCTGACGTTGTTGCTGATCTGTCGTGATTTAGTGCTCGGTCTCATCGTGGAGGAAGATCACGCAGCATCTATGGCGTCTTTGGAGGTACGTTGACAACTAAATGCCTTGTTAGTTATGTGGCTATGGGAATACTTACGACTTTTGTTTCGACTGTAGTCACTTATTCCGTACAAGAACCGGATTCCATTCAACGATTTCATCGTAGCCAGGCGACAAGAGAGTCATCGAGCGGTTGTTTTCGATATCGACGAGGCTGCATTTGCCAGAAGATGGCAAGTAACGCGTCCACTCATGATTTCGATTATGAAGGACGGGCGACACTTGGATAAGGAGGAGCGTGAGAACGTGGCCTCAATCGTTCCGCACCGAAGAAGGCGGCGCCAAAAGGTGAAGATGCTTGCTGCGAGTGAAGAGAGTGGGGGTGTTGTTAGCACAGACGACGAAGGGATCGTGGCCAGTCCGACAAACGGTCAGGTTCTCTCTGGTAAAGCAGCACACCGTGGTGAGCAGCAACCTTTGCTCATTTATTCACCGCTTGGAGCTGCGAGCTCCCTTCGGGTCAGGATGAAGACAGATCTCGAAGGCTTTGGGTTTCAGTGCCGCGATCTGGAAGAAAATCGTCTGGTTGAGCAAATGGGCACTTGTCTAGGTGTGGTGCTGCTCGTTGAAGTGCCTCCATCCTCGGGAGAAAAGGGGTCGGACGAGGCGAAGGCAAATAAACTCGTTCGGAAGCAGCTCATTGCCTCAATGACCCGCATCGTCACAGCAGCGCAGACTGTGAACCCGCGGAAGAATGTGTACCCCGTACTCGTTCAAAACAACTTCATGGACCTCAGCAAGATGTACACTCTTGCGCGATCAGAGCTGTTCTATTTCGTGGATGGTGGTGGCTGGTCTCGCAGTGTCGGGCGCTTGGTGGATCATCTCCGACTAAAACAGGAACGAACCAGTAGTGGTGGCGGCGTGAATCTTCTGGCTTCTAGTGCCTAGTCAATACTTGTCTGGACGAACAATACGCCGCATATTTATGAGAGCAAGCTTGGATTTTATTCATTTATGAAGCTGCCTCAGTCGAGACTCCCCTAACGTGGAAGTACAGAGGTCGGCGACTACCCGATCCATCAAGTGAACCTCCCAGTCTTCGATCAAAGAAGGTCACGTTGCCTGTACATGGATGTTCATCACATGATTCGACACTTTGTCCCGAGATGATGCCAATGACGAACAAATTGTTCCTTGTTGTCCCCAACCAATACTGTTTTTGCAGAACAAGATACTCGGTGCCGTCCTTCTCCTCGAATTTCAGCAGTCCGAAGGCTTTCAATGCATCTGCTCGGTAGAATAACTTGGCATTGTCGAAGCGATATCCTCCCAGAGAAGTCATCTTGTTGCGCAGCTTGAGCGTGGAGTCCACACTGCATGGTTCTGTGAAGATCGCCCACGTGTCGTGTCGGTGTCTCGACCAGACGTACACAAGCGCCCAAATCGTGCGAACCGATAGGACGAAGGCTGTAAGCGTGACGACAAACACACCGTGGCCTACCAAGCTCCAGCAGTAATACGACACTGCGAGTGCCGTCGTCTTGGACTTGTTCAGTAGACTTGAGCGGTTTAAAGCTGTGATCATTTGTTCCTGAAGTGCGGCACTCAGTAATTCTCCCAGAAACGCAGTTTCGTAGCTGAACCACAGCCGCTTAAAAAACACGCGGTATCTTTCACGCAAGCACGTTGTATTCTCCACGATCTCGTAGACCAGCAAGAGGAAACCGGAGAGATTGTAGCCTAGAGACACGTACTGGATCTTCGCCAAGATGCCTTCATTCGCAATGAGAAGGAACAAGTCGGTCATGAACCCCTCAACCAGCAAATAAAGTAACGCAAATCGGTGGTAAATCGTTGCGCCATGGGCTGAAAGTCGCACGTTTTCTTAAACGAACACTATCGCTTCTTTCCGATTGAGACTCTCCCCCATCTCGTCACATCTGCGGCCATAGCGTTTGCAGGAAATAAAACTCCGTCGCAACACTAGCGCTCGATACGAGACCCAAACAAAACCAACGATGCTATAGTAATACGAAAACCTGTACCCGTCACTGCCAGTGTCTTGAGCCAGAAACGATGCGTTGATGTCGAACGACCCAAGACCATGGCCGTAAATGTACACCGTGTTGTCTTGGGCACAGTGCGTTCCTGTTTGCTCTTCATAGAAGGAGTAGTATCCGATGCTGCCGTGGTAGAAATATTGGTCGAACGCGTAGCTGTCTTCGTCACAATTCGCTGGTGTGCTATCATAAGGCTTGACCTTCTCTGTTCCGATCAGATAATTCCCGTGTGTGTTGTACTGTGGCGCGACGAAATGACAAAGACGGTTGTCTCCGACCACGTAGTAGTGTGTTGGCTCGACATTCCACCACACTCCCGACAAAATTAATGCTTGCACTGGACAAAGCTCCATGAGATTCGCTGCCTCTTTCTGAATTCCCGATGGTACAATCAAACTCTGCGTTATCTTGTGTGGTGTCGCGAATTTCAAGAAGCTGCGCATTTGGAGAACGAACGGAGCGACACCTGCAAACAGCCAAACCAACAACAACTTATGCTGGGCCGTCAATACGCGGCTATGACTTGTCGTATTTACCACGTGAGGTAATGATCCTCCATCACTGCAATTCACTCGCGCGTGCCTCGTCGTTGGCAAAACTCGTTCAGAACAGACCTCCGTCCGATTAAGCAACAATCCAGAAATGAACACAACAGGTAACGTCAAAATTGGAGTAACGGATGCCAGGATTCATGATCCGATCATCGAGAACACAGGAAAACTCCACTATAAGGTGGTTTCTTACGTAGGAGGTTGGATATTTAGTAATTGTGCAGGATGATGGAGGTACATTCACTTTCATCTCCATCACCGCCTAAATTCCTATCAAAAAAGCTAATTAACCCGCTGCAAGGGCGTTCGCTACATGGTTTCACACGCTCTTCAGACACCGCTCCAATTACGAACAAGTCGTTTCTCGGTACTGTAAACCAGTGGAGTTTGCGTAGAACGAGGCTCTCGTCACCGTTCTCGTCTTCCATTCGCAAAAGTCCGAACGATTTGAGCGCCTCGAGTCTGTAGTAGAGTTTGTTGTCGACCCATCTATAACCTCCCAGTATCGTCATTTTGTTTCGTCTTCCCAGCGCAGTGTCAACACAACACGATGTCGAGAAAGTAGCCCACGCTCGGTGTTTCCACTGCACGTACACGTAGATAATCGCCCAAAGAGCTCGTATCAGCATGATGAGTGCAATGACCGAGAGCACAAAAATACTGTGGCCTACAATGCTCCATACGTAGTGGGATACTGCAAGATTGACGTCGTTCGATGTCTTCAGCGTCCTAGTCGCGTTAAGGTACGTGAGGAATGGCTGCTGAAGGGCTGCTCCCAGGATTTCACCGAGTAAAGAAGACTCGTAACAAAACAATAGCCGCTTGATAAATACCCGAGTTCTTTCACGCAGCCAATTCGTGCTCTCGACTATCTCGAACGCCACCAAAAGCATCCCCGAGAGATTATATCCAAGTGAGACGTACTGGATAATAGCCAAGAAACCATTATTCGCGATCAGGAGGAATAAGTCACTCATAAGTGCCTCAATTAGCAAATAGAGCAGCGCAATTCGATGTATCTTCGTGGCTCCATGGGCTGTCAAACGAAGTTGCTCTTGGACAAACACCACCGCTTCTTTCCGCCGCAGTTTCACGCCCATCTGATCACACCTTCGACCATATCTCGTGCACAAAATGTAGCTTCGTCGTAGCACCAGACCACGATAGACAACCCAAACAGCGCCGATCGAACCATACCAATAGGATTTTCTGTAGTCAGGACTACCCCCGTCTTCAGCCAGGTCCGGTCCGTTGATATCAAAAGTACCAAGACCTTTTGCACCGATGTACGCAGTTTTATTCCTGGCACAGTACGTTCCTGTCTGCTCTTCATAGAACGAAAAGTAGCCAAAGCTGCCGTGGTAAAAGTACTGTTCGTAGGGATAGCTGTCATCGTGGCAGTCATTTGGCGTCGTGTCGAATGGCTTAACCTTAGCGCTTCCGACCACGTAATTCCCATGAATGTTGTATTGCGGGACTACAAAATGGCAGAGTCGTCCATGCTTCACGTTGTAATAGTGCGTCGCTTGGGCGTTCCACCACACTTGACCCAAGTAAAAACCCTCAAGAGGACACAGCTCCGTCAGGTTTGAGGTTTCTTTCTGCAATCCGGGCGGCACCACGAGGGTCTCGGTGATCTTGTGGGGTGTCACGAATTTCAAGTAACTTCGCACCAGCAGCGTAAACGGAAGTAACCCAAGAAAAGCCCATGCGGCTAGGAGCATTCGATGCGCTGACAGTAACCTGCTAACTCGCGTCGCTGCTCTAGTCACTCGACGATGAGATCCATGTTCAAGACTGTGTCCGTAGTCCTGTACCTGGTTCTGCTTCGTCATAATTCCTTCTGCTGCATCCAAAGGGACCTAACGAAACGGATGTGCAAATTTAGTCAAACAGGCCCATGAAAACTTACAGTTTTGTATGCGGATAAAACGAGAATGACGAGCTTCGCTGTCAGTCAAACCACCGCCCACCTCCTGCTCGAAGAAGCTCACGACGCCTGTCCCAGGTCGCTCGCTACCCGTTCACCAATCTTGGCTCCGACCACAAGTAAATTATCAATCGGGACAGCGAACCAATGTAATTTGAGAAGAATCTCGAATTCGGCACCGTCTTCCTCCTGCATCTTTTGTAGTCCAAAGCAGTGCTGGGAAAAATAATTACTGTAAAGTACTTATTGGTATTTTCAATGGAAATATTTATTATGCAAATGTGAGATTCAATACAATATAATATTGCCCCAATAACTTCAATACTATTG
>LGSN01001002.1:0-14262 GCA_001314375.1 Phytophthora podocarpi | reverse complement strand
TCTGATCCTCATCAGAAGTGCTGAGAATGTAGCCATCAATCTTGTGTAGCCATCAATCTTGGGGTCATCATACTTGTGGGTGTCCCGCTTGTATAACTTCGTACCTTGGTCGATCTTGATTGATGGAACTAGATCGACCAGGAAATTTCCGCGTCCACTTCACCACAGAAGCGAATGCTACTTCTGCTTGAACGTGATACGAGCGACACTAAACCATCGCTCGGTTAAAAAGGAAAAAGCAAAACAACAAATGTGGCTCTGTCGCTAGCGTCAACTACGGTGCTCTTACTGTTGCACATGTTCGTAGTCGACTGAGCCGGGAGCGAGTTGCTTCAACGCCTGGGTAGCCAGGGGGATTAGAGGGCATCTGGTGCGAGGCAGTATGATGAGCGCTCCAGACAGCTACTGGCCATCGGACCGGACATCCTATTTGGGTAGGAACAGCAGAGAGAACACATTATCGGCGACCGGCACCCCCGGGGCTGTATCCCGCAAGGTAACACGTATTTCACATGCAACAACAGGCGCTAGAGCCTTCGACATAGGCCCGCCATCACGACCGCGTACTCCGACGCCCCACGGTCAAGACAGTTCATTCACCACCGCAGCCGCCATGGTATCTCTCCATGGTCCCCGCCACCCTACTGGATCCCTCGCCCTCATCATGTACCGATCTCTACCTCCGCCTCATCTGAGCTTTACTCGACCCGTGTTTCGTCACCAACTCTTCTTGTATTGAGTCTTAACTGTTCTCTACCCCGGAACAATATTAACTGAAGGCTGAGCAGCCAGCCGCGCGCTCGTCGCCCCGCCTACCGTAGCACACCCTGTCGCCTATATGCTCCTACCGTGAGGGCTCTCTAACGTTCACTTTCCTCGGCGCTCCTCTCCGCTCTCCTAGCTTCCTGATCTCTCATCCTCCACTTCAGCGCCACGTCACCTCGCTGTCCACTCGCCCTTCGATGCTCCTACCCCGGTTATCTCTCCTGTCGATCTCCTGTGGTCACTGATCTTCAACCTTGACCACTAGTTCCCTTCTGTCGCCTGTGGTAGCAGTTTGCTGCTTCCTTTCTGTCACCACATGACACACGCACGCCACATTCTGCCGCCGGCCTTCCCCGGTCCGCTTCCTTAGTCGCTCGTCAAGTCGCTCGTCACCGGGGTGACCACTGGTGTTCCCCACTTCCTGTCGTCCGTGACGTGACATGCCCTCTTACTACAGCACCCTCGTGTGATCCGCGTTTAGAGGAGCTAATTGGTGCAGTTTTTACGCAAAAACACTCTGATTGACCGATAAATTCACGAAAAACCGCACCGCTTGTAATTCTGACCAGCACTGTATTGCAATAACGGCAGCAACAATTTATTTTTCGGTAGCACAGTCGGGCAGTATTTTCAACAAGCCCACATTTAGCGAACAGTGACACCCACCCATCTGGGACCCACGTGCCCAGGATAGCAGTTTATAAACTGTGCTATCCTTTGATCAACCTCTTGTAGAAACCCTCACCTACAAAGTCTCTCGATATTGCCACGATTGAGCTCAAAAGAGTCAGAGTGAAAAATGTTCTACTTGGTCCATCCATGTATGAACACGAAATTCAAACTAGTCACCGGGAAATCTTGAGTGTCATCCTATTGGCAGCCGCACTTGGACCAGGGCCTGAGCTCTTTCCTTTTTCTGATGCGAAGGAATGATACCGGTACCGGTAAACAGAAAAAGAGAACTTTTAAGTTCTTAAAAGAGCGCTTTGCACTCTGCATTCTTTAGTCAAGTTTGCAGAGAACTTAGGAATCGGTTTCGAGAGGTATACACTGTTTCTAGCATTTATTTAAGTTCGGCTGCAAACTTGCTACAAAGTGATACAATGATTTCAATTCACTTTGTTGTGTCTTACTCTATAATTTTTTCACTAAATTCGCACTCCATATAAGTACGAATTTTGACTCCGAAGTGCTACATGTATTAAGCTTAAGCCACTTTTAGAAAAGATCACTTTCTTAAAGTTTTGCATGTGTCGGCGCTGCCCCGTAATGACCCACATGAGCTGCGTGACGCAACTTGCTTCTCATTTCGAGTCGGAACGTAACTTATTATATCGGCAACCCCATCTTCTTTGTCTCTGTGGTGCAGAGAATTTTTGCGTGGAGCTGCTTACGTATTCAAGATCAACACCACCGTCATCTACGATTTTTTTCTCGGCGTCTTGTATGTACTTAAAGCAGATCGGCAGCATCTGCTTCAGGCTCTTCAAAGGCACAGCAGATTTAGCGCAAGCTGTCGAGCAAGCCAACCATCCTGGACAGACACAGGCAGAGGGAGCCGATACTCTGTCGCTGGCAATGTTGGGGTCCAACAGCCTGGACAATTCGGCTCCACCGAGATTCGTGTCGACCGACTGTCTGTCCGATACATGTACTGTACTGCCTACCGTCCATCACGCGAGGGGGGGGGGTAACATCTGCAGACCGGGCACGAATCAACTTGATTCGTGCCAGGTCATTATCAACTGTCACTACCGACGAACGTGCCCAACGCGAGCACGAATCGAGATATGGTTGCATCGATGTCGCAAAATCGGTGCCGTCATAGGGCGGTTGCAGCAACGGATGCCTACATTCTGTCAATTGCCTTTGGCTTCTCCCTCGAGGTTGTCCAGATCTCTGGCAAAAAATTAGTCGTGCTATTAATAGCGTTGGAATCACCCATAAAAGATAAAGGTGCCTTCCTGTCAGGATACTCGACCTGCTGCGTCAGTGGGGAGGGGTCTTCCTCGCTGAGTAAATGCTGTGCGGTGGCGGTGGGCGTAGCCCCCTTTCAGCAACACCGTACAACGCTCGACTCGAGTGATTCTCACTTCTACGCATCCGCGCCAACTGAACCGACCTCATTGGCAAGGATGTCGTACTTAAATATACAATATATTTGCACTTGATTTGGCCACGTTGACCGCGGCTGAGGCGTGCAATGGCAGGGGCAAACGTTAGTGATCCAGCTAAGTCAACCCATCCTACAACAAATAGCTACATTTGAGTCACGCTGGATACTCAGGCTCTATGTACCATCAAGATCTACTGAAGTGCTATCGGTTGAAGTGATACTATAATACCAACGGTGAAAAATGATATCCTGGCCTGTCAATCCTGTGACGATGCAGTCACAACTCAATTTGCGGCCCACCACAAGTATATACCTTACCACGATGTTCTCCTTCTTCGACGAAGTCCCGTCGTCCACCTCGCTGTTAATGCAGTGCGGATACCGCAGTAAGGTCTGCACCAACCACCGCGCAACCAAGCTCGACGGTACGCTCCACAAACTCTGCGAGTTCCACCGGCGCAAGGCGAACCTGAACCAGCAGCGGTTGCACAAGCGGCAGCGTGAGAAACGCGCTCGTGTCCAGATGCGTGAGTCTGCCGAGGTGTATCAGCCCAACAATCGACCGGTGAAGAAAGCTCGCGCAAATCTCGAGCCGATTGTCGACCTGGTGACCCACTCGTCCACGGACAGCTACTACCCGATTAGCGCGAACGAAGGCTGCCACCAGTACGCTCCTCTTGCTAGTACTAATGACTTTGCCTTGCCGAAGATCGGCATGGCTGACATGGACATTCTGGAGCTACTACTGCTCGACATGCAGCCCCAGGTGCTGCCACCGCTGGAGGCCTTCCTGCCGAGCGCGTCGGCCCCCGTCGACGACAAGAGCTCGGTCGTCGTGTAGAGAGGAAAGCTGGCCGCGTAGAGTTTACAAAGTCGCAGTATAACCTACTTCGAAGTAGTACAGTAATGAAGTGCAGTTTATTCCATTGGTGCTGTGTTTGCGCGAGCGAGACCAGTCTCCACCAATCTCACCATAAAGTCCGTGATCGGAGCTCGCTACCGCTGGCTTGCACTGCTGCTGCAGTAGAAGGCGAAATTAAACGCCCGGAATCTGCGCCTCCCCGCGAGCAAGCTGCGAATACATGTACCGTTTCATCGATCGTCAGTCTTCCGCCGTCCGTACTGTATAAATTATATCGCCGAGTGTGCCTCTCTGAACAGCTCTATCGTCACGCTGACTTCCCCGAACTGATTGCCACTCGCTCACTTCGTTTGGATAGGCTTCGTAGTGACGTTCTTACGTGCGTCGCCCGCAATTATTCAGCGGGACATGCAAGGCTACTTCAAGGCTACAAGCGAGCGTCGCACTATCCAGGCTATACGGTACAGGCGCGTTGCTCAAAGCAGGCGCGTGTACTGTACAGCAAGCTTGCCTGTAGATTCAAGCCGGGGACAATGATGAATCCGGCGCCTCTTGCCGGATCGTAATCGCGCGGAAGGTAGCGTGCGATGACCACCACAAGTCAACCTACTCGGCCTGAAAGCAATGAATTCATGGCCATCAATGGCGCTCATGGCCAGTGGCCGCCGATGACTTGACCCTCTGCGGTGCAAGTCTTGGGCGACGGATTTTTGGCGGACTCGCGCTGACGCAACCTTCCCATTTTGCCAGCAGAGCAGGGGCCCGGTCGTCGACAGCGACGGCGACGGCGACGTAGAGAGAGGCGAGGGGCAAGCACAATTCGGTTGCTGCCCGACTTGCGCTCGACTCTGCGCGCCTTGCTGACTCCTCACCAAGATCTCTGTGGTCGCCATACTCAGCGCTATACAAACAGCGTCCATCCCTCGGGGGGACAATCACGAGTGCCTCGGGCACATCTCCAGTCAACAGACTTTTGCTGACCACACCGCGACGGTCTTCAAGAGTTGACGGCAGTCTTGACGCCGCCCTGTCTGCCCGAATAGTACTCGGCGGCTGCGGCGATCTCCGATGGGTGTCATTTCGGAAAATCTCGCGTGGTGCTCGCTCGAACAGCACAGAACAGCCCCATGAACCCCTCTATGATGTCCTCCGCCGCCGCGCCGCTGCTCCGCGAGATGCAGTGCGCCTACCGCAGCAAGTTCTGCGACGCCCCGCGCGCCACCAAGCTTGACGGCACGCTGCACAAGCTGTGCGACTTCCACCGCCGCAAGGCCAACGCCAACCAGCAGCGACTGCACAAGCGCAAGAAGCGCATCCTCGAGCAGCAGGCCGCCACCCCACAGACGCCCAAGGGCGGCCGCGCAATGAAGCGAGCACATCTCAGTTCCGATAGTCCGCAGAGCACGACGGAGCCCATCGACGGACTAACGTTCCAGAACAGCTTCGACTTGCTGGAGGTCAAGATCTTGGAAGTGCTGCTGTTTGGGTCCGAGTGCGCGACCATGAGGCAACCGCCCCAGATGATGCTGAAGGACGAGAGCGTCTTTTGCCCCGTGTCGCCTACGACGCCTTCGATGGCTCCGGTGCCTGTGTTTGACGGCACCTGGTCCGTGACGCTCTAGAGCTCGCAGAGCTCAACACATGGATGGAGAACTATGTACAAAGCGTACAACTGCACGTGGAGAAGAACTATATCATACTAATTACAAAGTCGATTCGTACACGAGACTGATGTGCTGCTTTATTGTTATGGGTCAATGATAGACGAGGGACCGCTGCACGAGACACGGCTCGTTTCCAGGCTCCCTTATCCTGAAGAGACTTTCATTTAGGCATGTTTATTGGGGGGACTAGTTCGTTAACATGTAGTGTTTCTAGCTACCTTATGTGGTGCTATCTATCATCGCCGCGGAGCGGTGGCTAGTTTGGCTGGTTCATATTTAGGGACGTGCAGGAGCATAAATCATGGCGAGATCTAATACTTCCATCTCGGGTGTAGTGTCTACGACGTGTACAGCGCGCGATGCCAACGGGTTACGCGGTGCGGCTTGTGCCCAGCAGCGCTACAAGCAGCTCGATGTCTTCAGGGTTCAAGTCGACGGGCTCCTTGAGCGGTTCCGGGATATCCCACATGTCCAGCTCGTCGTCGGTAGCGAGTTCCAGCGGAATCTCAACATTCAGGAACTCGTTGAGCAGCGCCATAGTCTGGATGTCTTCGCCGCTGAGCTGCATGGCTGCATGCTGCTGCTGGCGACGCTGCTCGCGCAGACGGCGTTGCATGTCGCGTTGGGTCTTGTTGGCCTTGAGTCGGTGTGTCTGGCAGAGCTTGTGCAGTGAACCGTTCCGCTTGCGAGCTCGCTCGTTCGGGCAGGGCTTGCTGCGGTACGTGCACCTAATCTCGCGCGGGACAGTACCCTGTGCGAAGCTGGCGTTCTGGTCCATAACTATTGTGGAGCTGTTGCTGCTTGCTCAGCTGAAGGAAAATGTCGTAGTGCCTTCGCCTGAGCAGGACGTGCGATGCGACAGCAGCATCATCGGTGTGAGCAGCGCCTCAGGAGATCATGTATGTGTCGGCCGGCGAGGCGACACTCATCGCGCAGTCGTTGCTGTGCCTCACCGAAGAGCCTCGACAGTGGTGAAGCTACTCAGTCAATCACGGATATCCATCCTGAATATTCGGCAATATCCCTCTTGGAAGTCCATCTTGGTCTGAAAAATCGCGTTCAGAGCAGATCACGGTGGCCGGTCCACCAAAAGCAAAACACTACCGATCGTGGATTTTGATAGGCGAACTTCACTCACGCGCTTGCCTACAATGCGACGTGCTCGGGGCAACGTGGCAGGAGCTCGCATCTCCCGACCCCAGCTCACATCTGTGAGTAACACGAGCTAAGTAAGCAAGTGCCAAACACTGCCCCCCCCCCCCACGTGCCCCTCCCGAATCGGGATGACCGTCCGCTACCAGCTGGGACAACAAATTTGTCTATCTACCGCTTGCTGCCACCACTTCGCAGCGACTGGGTGGCGCCTTAAGCAATTCATGCTCATGATGCAATTGGCGCGTTAACATGGCCCAAGCCAACGCCTTGCAGTATCAAAGAGCAGGTTTTGAGGGCAAACTGAGACTTCACCTCTGAAACATAGTACTTGCCGTATTCATTCAGCTCACTTCAAGTTTAAATCTACAATTAGGAAGTGAATGCCGGTTATAAACCTTGCTTTATGCATACCCCGCCGAACCGGGCTCACCAACTCGTAGCATCTTCTCCTGCCAGCGGATCGTTAACGGATCCCTGCAACGTTCGACGAACAGGAAATGACGTCGCTAGTGAATCCGCTAGCTGGCCAGTCAAAGTCCACGTAACGCAATGAAGGTAACCCAAGCTGGATTTGAGGTGGCTACATGGCCGGCAAAGGTGCCACAATGCATTGCGCTCTATAGCGCGCACTCCGTCACAGTAGATCGGCTGGAAGCTCTCACATGACTTCGACGATGATCCATGCACAAAAGCCCACGGGGAGCCTTCGATGTCAAGTTCCAGCGGTATTTCGACCAGGTCAACGTCAACGCCGATGTTGTTCAACCAGCAACGGAAATAGCAAGCTCACGCCCTTGAAATAGCGATGCCACCATGGCAATATCAAAGCACCCGGAGACTCGGACAGATAAGACTTCACCTGGCTAGCACTTCAACATTCCAGTCGACTAAATTTGGTTGCGGTGGCGAGATGTCTGGGAATAGCTCTTCCTCGTTGATCAGCTTGGGCTGCAGGCGGTCAACGATGGAATCAAGATCAAAAGCCTTCTGGCGCCTTCGCCAGCAAGCTCGCCTACACGTTGACGCGCAACACCTTCAATGGAACTAGCGACGATGCAGGACATGGACTCGGACCTGTTCAACTTTGACACCTTCTTCGCTCCGAACAATGACGAAGGGGTGGATGGTAAGCGATGAAGTCCGCCACCACTAATCCACGACACTACAAGTTCTAATATGGCGATTGCTTTTCCAGATCTTTGGGCCCTAGCGGCGACTTCAGGTGTTTGCCATGACGACGACCTACTCGACGTTGCAGAGCTGGAACCTCTCAGCCCAATGAAAGAAGAACCGCATCAAGAGCTGGAACAAGTCCAAGTGAAGCAGGAGCCGACTAACAAACTCGGACTGAAGCTAGACACGAAGCTGATAAACAGCTCCAAGGAAGGATGGCTAGAGCAGTATGAAAACGCAAAGGCCAACGGTACACCTACAGCCACGCTGCCGGCACGTTTTGCGTTGCTCTCCACGACGTGCGTTTATGAGCCGGGATTCACAACGTCTCCACGTGGTAAGCGCCGCATTAGCCAAACTCATGTTGTACCAACGTTTGAGATACAAAATGAAGATGACGAAGAAGGAGGAGAAGAAGACGAAGAGGAAGCAGCAGACGGCGATGATGAACCGTTCATGCTTTCAGGTTCCGAAGATTACAGTCTGCCAGTGTTTACAGATGCCGAACTTTCAACGATGGTGGAGTCACCTTCGAAGCATTCCACGGCTTCGACCTCTTCTGCGGCTCCCTCTCCGTCGCGTGGACTTCTTCATGAAGAAATGTCTTACAGCAACCCTGAAGCCACGAACGCGTTGGCGATGGATCCCGGTGCGTGTGCGGTTGAACAGGATATCCCGGACGTCATTAGCATGTTCAACTCGATCTACGACAGCTCACAGAACTTCCTCGCAGCGCAGCAGCAAACCTTTGATCTCACCGGTACTGGAAACAGCGATAGCTTCAACGCTGTGCCGCCCAGTATTTTTGTAGCAGCCAGTCAGGCCATGTTTGCTGCGGCTCCGGTCCTCCCGTTCAATGCGACCCCTGCTGTGTCAGCCTCGACCGCTCGTAACGACGCTGCTGCAGTTTCTTCCCAGCCCTTCGACTACTTTTCACCCTCGGGCTACGCCGCTGCGGCGAACCAATTCTTGGATAGCTACGGGCAGCAAGTCCAGCCATTTTTCTTGAACCCCGACGCAGTGGCGAACGCCGCGCTGTTCCAAGGGCAGGCTCAGGCCAACGTTCAGCTTGCGGCGGCCATGGCGATGGCTAACTCGGCGGCTATGAACAAGGTGCTACAAATGAACGGAGGCTATGGAGTGCCAATTGCCCCTATGCAGCGTCGAGCAGGCTCGATGCCTCCCACGGCGCAGATTAAAACTGCTGCTCCTCTCAAGCCAAGACTCCCTGTCCAGCGCGCAGTCTCCGCGACATCCGTTGCACCAGTGTCCGCCGCGGGTGGCAAGGGCAACCGCCTCGCCATCACCCCTGACATTGCAGACTTCAAGCTCGTGCAGATCTTCCACCAGTTCTGCGATCCGGTCACGAAGGTGCTCACTTTGTCACGATTCCAGCAACTGGTGTTGCACCACCAGATCAAGGAGGAAAGTGCCAGCAATTCGACCGACTCGAAGCACACGAGTGAGGCGACACCAGACGCTCAGACGCTGTTCGCAGCGCTGGACATCAATGGAGTCGGCGCGCTGGACCTCGAGCGCTTCATGCACTCGTTCCAGATCTGCAATCGCTGCACGGAGGCCAAGCGCCGAGCGCACCAAGCTCTGTGTGCCAGCCAAGGGCAGACGTTTACGCCAACAGCTCTCGAACGACAGTTGATGGAGGACGTGGCTCCCGTCGTGGTGCGCGTGGTGCCCTCGCGGTTCGAAGGGCACAAAGTCAAGAGCTGTGAGCACTACCAGTGGACCTGGTGCGAGGGCTTCGACAAAACTGGCAACGAAAAATGCCGAGGCACCAACCGCCACGACAAGTGCCCCAAGTATTTGGCCAACTGCACGCTGTGGAAGCACAAGCTCCCGCCCAAGAGCCGAAAGCCCAAGGTGCTGCTCGAGAACGTGGACTCGCCCACTAAGAAGCTCAAACATTTTTCGTAAGTTAAATGAACACTGCAGTGCAGTGACTGCAACGCCAAGAAAGACTCAATTATGAAAGCTAAGCTAGGAATTGAAACAAAAATTGTTTGATACCCGTGCGTTGGTATTGTGCATTTTCCTATTTTCTTGTACAGTCGCTAGTTTGGTCAAGCCTCAAGGGCCGCACGTATAGGATACGTCCGTTGGGGAGTCTGCCTCAATTGGCTACTGAGAGTATCGGCATGGGGAATGCTTGCAGCTGCTGCTCGAAGCGTGAGCGCAGCATTGAAGACCTGTTGGATGGTTCTCTAGAGGACAAGCTACTTGGCAAGAGAGAAGATGACGTCGAAGCAACTACAGCTGAGGAGGAAGCATGGCGTCAGCGACGTGAAGAGCTCAAGGATGAAGCAGATATGTCCATGGGGTCCATCGATGGAGAGGATGAAGTTAACGGGGGGTCAGAGATGAACCACGCGTCCTTGATTTGGGACCTGAGTGATCGTAGCACAATTCGAGCAGTTCATAAGGAAGCAGAACACTTAGTGGAAGACGAAGAAGACGAAGAGGCATTCGGCAGTGCAAAGGAAGACGAAGCGGACGATGATGATGACGACCAAGAGAGCAAACTGCACGTCGCTGGAGGCGAGGAGTTTAGTCTTGATCGACTGACACAGCTGTCTGCGAGGTCCGCTGAGGACTCGTATGCGTCCGTGAATGACTTCCGAGGTGAGGACACGCGGGTCTTCCGAGACACGGAGCTGGATAGTGCCACGGAAGTGTCGGATACTTTCTTAGCCTCCACATCGTCTTCCAGTCTTCGAGGTACAGTAGCTAATAGCAGTTTCCTGGTAGATGACGACGATGAGGTGCAGCAGCAACAGCAGCAGCAGGAGCAACAGCAAAAAGAAGAGCACGAAAACTACCAAGCAGATGAGGACAGCATCGAAAAGCGTCAAAACAGCTCCGACTCGTCATCACACCGCCGTTCGAGAAAGAAGTCTAAGGGCCGAAAATCCACACGCAAGTGAACCACGCTGTCTTGCTTCGAACACGAGGGATGGAAGACTAAAAAAATCGGGCTTTGTTGATGAAATACTCTCCGAATGTGGTTCTTTAGTCTAGCTATTACAACTCAGCCTCGTTAAATACTTCCGTGCGAGTACTGTCGTTCACCATCGAGAGTTTCTGATTCACTGCGTCGTTCCTCCATTGTAGCCTAAAGGTAGTGGTTACTGGGTCATACTTCCCAGACGGCTTCGGCTGGTTGTTGAGATGTGCCAACATACGTCGGAGGTGTGTACTTCTGGTGGTCTTGCAGTCCAGAGGCGGATGGATGGTGGATGAGGTTGTAGGAGCTCCAGCGCTTCCAGCTTTCGTCTTCGACCACGAGTGGCTCCTTGAACCTGCTTTCTTTCTGCTGGACGCTTGGGTGTCGCCGAGAATGGCAGCACCGAGCCATCACATTGCTGTATGTTTGGCCCATGCCGTTGGGAACTTGGGACTCGCTACGACGTGCCGCTCCGGATCCGTCGTCACGCCGCTTCAAGTTCAAACCTGCTAGCTTCGATATGAACAGGTTATCCGGTAGGTTTTTGGCTTAGCTTTACATCGAGAACCTTTTACAACGAATTTGAAGAAGCGATATCCGGAGGATCTATTGGTGACCACTTCATGCAAACACAAGCGACTACAAAAGTACAAAACACGTATTGATAGTAACCAAGGCTGCGTCGCAACAGAGTCCTGGCGTCAATTGACGACATTTCTCCTACTGCTGGATAGCAGCGCTCAAATAGTTCTCCATAGTATTACTGATCTTGTCCAGCCCAGCCGAGCTGATGTCGAACCAGGAAGCATCCAAAGGTGTTGAAGGTGCATCGGATCCTGCCACGTCCTCCTCGAAACCATCTTGGATGCTCTCCAACACTGAGCGTACCGATAGATTACTGTTGCTGGTCTCCTGCTCGTCCGTTTCCTGGGCAGCGGCGTTCGACTGCAACATCTCTTCAACTGAGGGTTCGTTCTCCACGTCAAGAAGCGTCTGGAATCTGCTCACAACGTCCTTCACGTTGGCCCGCGCGTTGAGTGCGGCGCCATGCCGAATCTTCGTGCACTTCTCGTGCTGTTTCGACACTTGAGTATTTACTGCCTTGATTCGTCGTGCGTGCGCTGCCCACAATTCTTCGATTGAGCACGTGTGCGGCACGAATGAGCACACAGTTTTGGCAACTACAGCGAGTTGGTTGTGCAGCGGATCACCTTCATAATCGCCCCAGAACTCCATCGGATTGGATGTATTGGCGGCGTTCCATACACCAGCCTCACTGAAGTCTCCTTGCTGCTTCATGTAGTCGTTGTACGACCGAATGAAGTTGTTCTCGTTGAAGCCTGGGATCAGTGTAGTTGCCACACGAACGGTGATACCGCGAGCGCGACGCAGTCCTGACACACTCAAGCCAGCTCCATGCACACGTGGATCCAGGACCATACAAGCGACAAAGTGCTCTTCCACGTAGCATTCCAAGCGTTGCATAAAGCTAGTAACCAAGGCGTCTGAGTTTCCATCGAGGAGTGGCGAGCGCGTCGAGGCGCCGAATAGCCAAATCCACAGTGCTAGCATCTGGCCTGACGTCGTGGTTTGCATCTCGCTCAGAGCCGATACAAAGTGCAGCGGCGCCAATAGGTGGGTGGTGTGTCTTAGTGTGTTCCAGGCCATGTCACTGCTACTCATATCAACCAACTGACGCAGTATCGACGACGACGATGAGATCTCCTTTTCATCCGAAATGGCCAGGCGTAAGAACGGTTCCAGACGAGTGGCCTGCTTGACTGCCATTGCAACAGAGCGCCAGCTTGTCACTGACACTTGCGCGAAAGCGTAGACATCTCCTTCGATATCACCATGATCCGAGTAAACGCTACGCACCACATGCTGACGCAACGATGGCATAACGTGTAAAGCATCTGCAGTCAATACAGCGTTGTCGAGAGCTTCTTCTAGTGATAAACTGCAGAGCACAAGTTCATGCACCAACAATGCCGTCTGTTGGGTCATGCACGCACCCATAAGAATGAAAGGTTTGCCTGGTCCACTGGCACTTCGAAGCAACTCCTGACGCGCATGTGCGAAAGCTCCCGACGTCGGGGCGCACAGGAAGAGGTTCGAGTTGGGGCTGGTTGACAACAGTTTGGACAGCACGGGCAACACTTGAGCCACACAAGGCGATGCTGAGGCATCACTACCCTCTGCCAGCACGAACGCGCGTCGCCACTCGTCCCACGCCACGTACGTCGTTTTCTTCGCCCCATCAGCGCCAACATCAGTGTTATTAACCACCAGCGTGACGGCATTAGACGTGGCCAAGACGTCATTGCACTCGCGATCGTACTTCTGTGACAAACGATTCAGAACTTCAGTACGTGCACGAGCCGCAGTCAAGGGAAAATCACCGGACGCAGGGTGCAACGTCTCTATCGCTTGACGAAAGTCCGCGTTGTCTAACAGGCTCCAAGGGGCGTCCGTGGCGATCAGTGCAGTCGTGAGCTTCTCCTCGAAGACGTGCAAATTCCCAACCTCGCGCTTCGTCTGCTTCGAGGTTGGCACTAGAGCTGGAGTGCTCAAAGCCGGTGACCGCTGCAGTTTTGTCGTCGGCGACTTGAACGTAGTCGTCGGTGATTTGAACGTGGCCACAGGCTTTTCAGGCGTAGCAACAGGTGTCGACTCCACCTTGGCGACACCTTCAAGCCTGCTGGACATTGATCCAACAGACTCCGCGTACTTGGCCTTCACATCTTCCGGAGCTTCCGGACACTTCGCGGACAGATGAAGTTTCAAGCGTCCACTCAGCTGCGGAGTGTCTCCATGGCAATACAAACAGCGCATCTTCTTCTGTTTGTTGCTGGGGGTGGACGGAACGTCCTCAAAGTGCTCATACACAGGGCCGCGTTTCCGACCCGCAGTTTGCTTCTGCTTGGATACGCCACTTGAAGTTGCCGATGACGTGGTCAACGATAGCGTGGTCGAGCGGATACGGAGCGGAGATTCGGTGACGATCTCCCCTGACGAAGGGGCGACTGCAACAAGGCACTGCGACTTGAACATCTCCTCCCACTCGGGGTGTTTGATGCGCAGGTGAGTCAGCAGGTTCGTGTACCCCGTGCTCGCCGCTTGCGTGTACACGTTGTGACACAGTTTGCATCGGTGGCGGTTGGCACCGCCTAGCGACACGCGCTTCTTGCGGCCTCTTTTCTTGGGCGGTGGCTCGCTAGAAGGAGAAGAAGGTGGAGGTGGAGACGCAGCGCCTGGAGGTGGCGCATTGGGGTCATACACAGGCTCGAAGAAGAAGCTGCAGATGTCGCCGGAGTTCGCCATTCTCGCGCTGGATTTTGGATTTCCAATTGTGAGGCGTGCAATTATTTTTTCGAAATCTAGAAATAATATTTTAGACGAATCACTGGACTGAAAATACCATAATAAATCTTGTGATTGGCTGTTAATCACATGCACTTATTCTTTAGTAATATTTATAAAATTATTAAAACTACATTTTAAAATTAAAATGAGAAGCATTGCCCTGGGCAATGCCCAAGGCTTGAGATGAAGGACACCAATGCCC
>LGSN01001001.1:0-14774 GCA_001314375.1 Phytophthora podocarpi | reverse complement strand
TTGTTAGCACAAGTGGCGCCTTTGTACGCTTAATAAACACGTCATATCTAAAGCGGAGGTCTCAACTCGTCTTACAACCCGATATATAATCTAAACTGTGCCAAAAAAACGGGGTCCTAATGATTTGGCGCGCACTGTACGAAGTTAACAGCGGAGCCAGCCAAACAGGCGACGGAGCTGGCAGGAGGAGAAAGAAGACAGGATCAAAGTCCCGCGGAAGAAAAGCACTTCCAGGACAGGGAGGCTGGACCGCAGTAATCAATGACATCTGAAAGAAAGAGGAGGAAGATGAAACTCATCACGATCCGACAATGACCTTCGATTCCCCATCGCCCTGGGATCCAGAGACAGGGGATGGGAAATATAGAGGACGTCGAACAACTAATGCATGGACCAACAATTCATCACTCGCTGAAACAAGAGATTGACCTAGTTCTACGGGTAGGAGGTGACCGGACACGAGAGTTACTTCACTTTCTTGTATCAACAGCGTCACAACTATCGATTCCAGAGCAACAAAGGCTTCTAGCGGTAGGCCTGAGTGACCCGGCGCAGTGCCAAGTCTATATGACCGAATATTAAACTCCAGAACCAGTCGTTTGGCACTGGAGGCGCAGACTCGTAGACGACCAGGGTGAGAAGGAACAAGCCTCAGTCAACACCTCCTCAACACCACAACTGGCCCAATCAAACCCGGACTATTGCCCATAAGGCCAGAGGAGTGCACCTTCACGCGTTCAACCTGAACCAGACAATACTACAGCGATCAGCAAATTTGCCCTAGTCCAGGAAACGGGCGCATGAAGCTATCGCGGGGGAAAGACAAGAGGAGGCCGGAAGCGTAGTAAATATCTACGACCCCGCTGTTCTATTGGAGAAGCGCAGTCGTGAACACCCAAACTGGGATCTCCTCTACCTTTTGGAAGAGGTGGCCAGTCTGGAGAAGAAGTATCACGACAGATCTGAGCAAAAAATGCAAAGTTGGCAAATTTTCTGGAACGGCTACGCAAGAGTGTGGAGAGAGAAGACACTCATTCCATTTATGCATCGACAGCCACATGGCACGAGAGGGACCCCACCAGCTTCTTCAGATGTTACGAACATTTAGTCCCCCCCCCCATGAACGCCCATAGCGTATGGCACTACAAGTCATAGCGGGACTCACGATGACGAGAGTGGACTGTTGGCACGCCACAGTAGTAGCGAGGCACCTCAAGCCAGTCACGGATTCGGCGACTCGCTGCTTGGGAACGAAGGGTGTCAAATGTTCTCAAAGGTCCTCTCCAGAAGCACTCGTCAACAGTTCCCAAGAGTGAGCAATGGAAAACGCGAGGAATACGGATGATTCGCTATAATGCGGTTGTGTGCACTTCAGCGTGCAAACTGACTAGGTAATTACCTTCTCTGCGCGCATGTGTATGCCGAAAAACTCGCAGCCATGGTCCGGGAGGACTGCAATCCGACGGATTCAGCAGTGCTACGTCTCCACAGGTATATCACGGCACTTCGCACAATTACTGGGTATAAAACGAGATTCCGAACCCAAGACACAGCCCCGTCAATCCAATGGGATGCATGGCAACGGCACTAGACGAGGGAGCGGACAATCACCCTAACTGGTTACTGGACCCGACACCAGCGCTCCAATACTAAGGCTCCCCACTACCAAATCTGGCAGATGACGAACTACTGCAGGGTGGTGCCTACGGTAGAAGCGTACTTTTGGACCTTGTGGACTACCCCACGGTGGTGGAGGTAGATCTCAGGCCATTTTCTAAACGTTTGGACCTACGCATAGTCTCCTAAAACGTCAGAGGCTTTCGTCCTCGGGATCGTTGGGAGTGGCTATCAGCATGGCGTAACATGCCTAAAGCAGATCGACCAGTCATGATCTTACTCCAAGAGACGCATTTCTGTTCAATGAGGAACGAGAGGAGCTCGAACAGTGTTGGAATTGCATGTGGAGTCATCCAGAAGGGAACGTCGTTGTCTTACTGGGACCGTCGGCTCAGAAAAGATGGGAGGGGTCGGCATTCTTGTGTTTTCTGATCACCGGCATGCCCGTTCACCCGTGAAACAGCCATCTGTGGACAACACGGGCTATTGGAGTTGCTTTTCAAGACATGCATGTTCTCAATGTGTATGTTCCAGCGTCTCAAAAGCAAAAACTACGGGAGGGGTTATTGGAGAATCGTTATGATTGGCAGCTTCATATTGTCATTATCCCTCCTGGCAGGCGATTTCAACTGTGTCCAAACACCACTTCTGGATAAGCTTGGAGGCACTCCGTCTGAACGCACCGAGATCGAATCCCTCTCACGCCTAGTCAAGACAGCCCAGTCGACGAACGCACGCGTACAATTGGGGTTCGCATTAAACGAGATTGTACTTAGCCCACAGGAATATTTTACATTTTGGAGAGGCGAGGTAGTGAGTCGAATCGACTGAATCTTCATTCCCATAGTCAGAAACCGATGGCTGCAGTGGCTGCAGGTACAGCAGCAGCCAATACCGTCCTATCATGATGAAGGCACGTTGCACTTACGTGACTCCACATCGAGCGAACCAGAAAAGCAGCACACCGTGCGACTTATCCCACCAAGGGGTCACATTCGGCACAACTTGTACAAGTTCTACCCCGGGAGCTCAATGGCAAAGGTCCGACTCACGGGCCGAGCCACTTAAGCTGGGATGCCTGTATCAAGCAATGTATGAAGTCAATCAAGCAGCGAGCTGAGAAACATCAACAGAGGCACGCTGCCAAGCTGCAGAACTAACTGCGTGACAGTTGCACAGCTCAACCCTTCTCACCATGCTAGTGACGGAGATTAAATATCGAAACGCGGTTTGATTCGGCAACAGATTGGAACGAACACCGGAGTGCATTTGCTGGCTGTTCAAACGAACAGCAGTACGGGAACGCTACCAGGAGGTGACTCAAATCAAACCGCACCCGGAGAGGAATTCCATGAGAAAACGCCGATTCCGGGACGCTTCACGAGATTGGTTACAGATCATGGGCAAACGTCACAGCCAACTTGATCCGGAACAGAGGCAGTACTCGCAGTAAGTCTATTCGCAACGGTTCCTCCCGAGTGTCGAGTCCGAGTGGAAGATAATATGGCTTCTATAACTGAAGACGACGTGTTAGCAGCGGTGGCAGGATTGCAACGCCATAAAACAAGTGGAGAACATGGGCTCAACAACGCTTTCTACTTAGATTGGGCAGGTGCTCGCTTGGTGGATGTTTACAGTGAACTGCAAGGCATCCACCACCACAATCGATCGTCGTCGCGTTGCACAAGAAAGTTGACCCCCGAACCGCCCTGGATTACAGCAGGCCCATATCGCTACTGCAGACAAGTTACAGGTTATTCGCCAAAATGTTGGCCACTCGACTGCAAATATTTTGAGTACGTTGATAGGGAACACTCAGCAAGGATTCGTCCAGCGCCAACCGATGGATCGATCTGTGGTGATAATCCTCGATCAGCTCGAAAATGCAATCGGCACCGCGCCCGTGAACGCAACCGACAGTGCAGGGATCCTCTTGCTGGATTTTGCGAAGGCGTATGACACAGTCGACCGAATTTACCTATTGGAAGTGATACGTCAATTTGGATTCGCACCAGGGTTTGTGGACCTTATCGCACGCCTTCACGAGAACACCACGTCACCGTTTCTAGTCAATGGAGATCTTTCGTCCCCAATGGACGTATTAGCAGGCATCCGGCAGGGGTGGCATCTATCACGATGCGTGGCGATGCTGGATGGTATTGCAAGATAGCGAACCAGCTGTGACGCCGCGAACGTCAGCACAGCGTAGGTGCCCCAGACACTGGATAGGTAGGCAAAGGCAGGTACAAACTAAACTTGGTATCTCTCTCGCCCCATCCAAGCAAGTGCCACAAGAACAAGGCTCTCACGTGACGAAACATTTGTCACGATTAGCTGCCCATGTGGCCAAGGAAATGACAAGCGCCACTTATCAGCCACGGTCGCAGGAACAGCATCAAGGGGATGTTAATCTGGTGGTAATCATACCAATCCGACAACCGCCAAAGGAACTCGTACTGTTTTGGGGCTTCTTTACTTGAGCAGACAATTCATGAATTATGGATAGCAACGCGCCCATGCTCCACCGCACCAAATACGACAGAATCGTGATTACCTTTATCGCCCGGCTGGCAATACCCCGGACTGGACCGAAGTTCTACTCGGTCCGAGACTCAACCGCTCAGGGATTTCAGGCAGGGCATACGGTTGCGAAGTTAGAGAGGTGGCTGATAGCGATCCTACTAAGCTCGCCCAGACTCAACGTAGGAGCCCGGCTAGGAGCTTATGATAAGCGTGGAGGCATGCCTGTGATAGGCACTTAATATTACCCTCACTATGCTTCATTGTTATATGCGCTGACTGATGTAGATATCTGGACCATACTATGGGCAAATCTCATCCTGATTTAGAAGCGCAATTTTCGTGCCTACCTCAAAACTAAGCACCTGCCAAATAGAATCCATACTATATTTTAAAACAATTGGATTAACTAGAAGAATCATGCTATCAAAAAACATATTTTACATCCCCCCTCTCCCGCCACCTTCACACAACACAATAAAAACAAACAGCAGGATGACCAAGCGGAAGCGGCGGGTAGAGATAACACCTAGGAAAAGCGCCGACAGCTGCCACGGATGCGGCAAAACGCTGTCGCTGACAGCAGCGATTGTACAAGTAGATTCGGCAGTGTTGGTGCATTCCATGAGGCCTGGGCGTTTCTACAGAAGGCTGGGTGGTATCCTAAACCCCCACCCCTACGAAGCTGGGACCAACGTTACCGGTACGTCCGGCATGTAGGAGACCCGAACGACCAGGAAGGCGTGGAGGGTAGTCGTCAATCCGGCAGGTACGCCAGGGCTCTCTGTCGTCATGTTGCTGTTTCTCATGCGTCTTATCTTTATTCATGCAGATCGTAGTGACATCTATAGCGGTGAGGACACCAGAGGTAGCTCGCGGGGGGGCACAGGGAATTTCCACGGTTGTTCATGTGTCTGGTATGATGTCTACAACGACAGCGACGTCTCCTTCTAATGCTGAGGCGACTGGGTCGTCGCGCAGAGGTGAGTCTAGGACGAGGAGCCGCTCGTGGATGTGGTGGCGGTCGTCGCGGCACGCCAGGTACGCCACGCGCTTGCGTGTAGGGTTGGAGTTTTTGTAGTTGTTGTAGATGCATAAAACCCTCTTATTGAATAGCGTAGATTGCGGAGGAAGTCAAGGCCTCGACCACGGTCATAGCGGCGACGGCGATGAGAACAACTCATGAGGTGTTCTATAGCAAGCTACAGTAATTGCGTCTGATGCTAAGCCCAATATTATGGCTCCCGTACTTTCCGAGGGTGGCGCAGCTGAAACATCGCTTGGAGGTGCATTTCGAGGACGGAGTGGGGCTCGTGGGAGCCGTAACGGCCGTGGTGGCCGGACTATTGCATAAGGTACAGTACACCTCGCTTTCCGTTCTGTGCCCATGTTGCTATTGTTGTTGGTGTGGATGGTGCGTATAATTATTGGTGATTCGCAGGCCGCAGGACAGGTCGATACCAGTACCGTGAAGTCAGCGCATACGAGAGGTCGGCAAGCGGCCAGAGAGTTGTGGTCATGGCAGACGCAAGTTCAGGTGAACCTTTGATGACTTCAGTCGTGACTGATACGCCTGATGCGGCCATGATGACAAATCGTACCCGGTCCCTTGGCCGGACACCACCAACGCGGGCACAACTGGCGTTGCTGCAAGATGTACATCTGAATAAGCTGGGGGGGGGGGTACTCACTCCGGAGAAGGAAGTCTGGATGAAATCCAACCACGATCAACTTGTTGGCACTACCTATGTTGTTTGGCGAGTTTGTCATCGACCGATGCGAGACAAGAACACCTCTCTTATTGATATTCGCTGACTTGATATCCAATTTCAAACCGTTGTGGAACACTTCAGCGTTGGCATCGTTCAACGTGGTGTCGAGAACTACGAGTCACTTCCCAGGTTGAAGGGAAACCCAGACTCGCAGGAGCTGATGAGTGGCGATGCCAACAATGACATTGACGTTGATAACTCGGCCGATCTTCGCGTGGTGGAGGGCTATGAAGAGTACGATCCAGGTGTATTGCTTCCAACAAGTTTGGAAGTTGATGCCATTCACAGCATGCGCTTTGAACGTACGGGGTAAGTTGATGAACCCGCAGATCTTTTTGATCGCAACGATGGCTCAACAACGACAAGTCTGCGGGCTGAGTATCGATATCTTTTGAGGACTCAGCTACCTCCAGTTTTCTGTTTACCTATTTGCCCGTGTATTTCTGACGCCAAGTTCGTTTGAGACGAACAAGGACGTAGTTACCAACGACATCCGTATCACGAATCCGTTTACACTCGTTGAGCTGATGGTCTTCTTAGACATTATGTTCTATATGGATTTGAACGACAAGGGAGAATACGCAAACTACTGAGGATCGCAACCTGAAGACTTGGTGTTTGGTGGGAGCTCTACGTCTTTGGATAGCGTTATGGCTATACAAGTTGCTCCGACAGTGCTTTAGATTTAATTCGGTGACAACAACGCTAGATCATGATACCGCTGCACGAATCAGGCCACTGTTGATGTTGTTGAAAGTCACTGGCGGGCTAACCGTGGATGATCGAAGAAATGTAGCGTTGTACGAGGCCAGTGCTGCGTGTGATCAATTCAACGGCGCCACATGATCGTGTTTAACCCGATGTACCCACGGGCAAGTACCACTTTCGGTTATACGTGGTATGTTGCTCGTCACCCTGGGTTGCCCTCAACTACACACTGCATTGCAATAGGTGTGACATTGCTCACCCCCTTGATGGATGAGTTGGTGGCGAGCAGGCGCAAGCTCTGCTCGTGGTGTTTGATTGAGTGCCTAAATTCGCCAGCATGTGTTGGAAGTCATGCGATCATTCTTCGGAACGAAACGTATCGTCAATATGGACAATTATTATAGCTCGATCCAACTTCTACATGAACTTCAGCTTAATGATTTGTACGGCCGAGGTACTATCTGATCCAACAGCAAGCACTTCCCACGACACACAATCCTTGACGAAACCCAATGCTCCCGCGGTGATCACTACCAGGCTATCTCCCGTGATTTCAGTATGATCGCAGCGTCGTGGTGTGCTGGCGACGACGTCAACATGATATTCTATGCAGACGCGGCGACGATTACACCTGCGGCACGCATGAAAGAAAGGAATACCCTGCGCCAACATGTATCGGGGAGTACAACAAGAATATGCAAGGCGTGGACAGGATAGATCAGATACGGGGTAGATGTTATATTGCTGGCAGCCACTCGAACCATAGATGGCACAAAAACTTGATTTGGCTTTGATCGATGTCGCTCGGTCAAACGCATACCTGACGCGCAGATTGGCGAAGCCAGACCCGACAGCACGCGACCCCTTCGCCAGTTTGTAATTGAGCTGGCTGGCGAACTCATGAAATGCGTGTGGGTCGGTGCTCCTAGGGAAGGACGAATGATCTATGGAGCACGATTGGTAGACGGCAATGCACCAGAAGAAGTTGGAATCCGTAGCGCCCCTTCAGCACAGCGATCTGTTCATAGCAATTGAAATCCTGTACAACTGTGTACCGCCGTTGCGTCGAAGCAGATTCACGCTAATAATAGCAGGAAACGACGCACCTGTATAATTTGCCGCTGGGAAGGTCGCTACCCCACAGAAATTACGACCTTTTGCTTGACTCATGGGGTTGCCTATGTCGAGAAGTACATGACCAGCCACCAAAGCCCTGGATATGTCCGCATGTGTCGTGGACCTGTTTGGACAAGTCCCACAAGTTCATTCTTCCCAAAAATTTATTCACTCCGAAAGGAGTTGTCAGGCGGGGATCCCCCTTTGCTCAGATGATGAAGACGGATACCGGCACCGATGCTGTGGATGTCAAATCTCTCAAGCCCGACGTTGTGCGTCAAATTGTGCTCTCAGTGAATACGGTGACATAATTCGGAAGCGGCCTCGCTGACGTACTGCTGCTGGCGACGGAGGAATCGGGTCAATGCTGGCGCGCGCTGCGGCGGTGTGGTCGATGTGCTGCTGCCGGTGACGGAGAAAGCGGCGGTCCATCCGGCGTGTGCGTGCGTCGGTGTGGCATGTGTGTTGCTGCAGCTCGGGACGAAGAAAACGGACGGGCAAACGCTGGCATACGTGGCGGCGATGTGGTCGTAGTTCTGTGTGGGACGGAGAAGGTGGCGGTTAGGCAGGCGTGCACGTCGACCCCAGTTAGGAGTGAATGGGTTGAGAGAGAGCATGTGTGACGCAATGAAGCAGAAGCAGCGGAAAACCGGAGGCTATGAGAGCTGCAAGAAACGCGAGAACTTCGAGAAGAGTAAAGGCGCGCCAATGCGACCCGACCGGCTAAGATGGAGCTTGATAAAGAGGGGAACAAATGTCGATATGAAGAGAGACTCGCTCTGGCCCGCACGAAAGCCAGCCAGCGCCACAAACAGGTGATGGTGGTGAGCTCAAACTTGCCGAAAAACAGTAGGGAGGGCGCCAGAAAGGGAAATGCGCATTCGTGTGCGTTCAATCATAGCTACCTTTTATCTTCCTTGCCATGCACAAACGTCGTTCAGATTTGACTGACTTCAACTGTTCGAACTCGGTAGTTCGCAAGTCTGAATAGGTTGTCTAGGCGAAGCTTTCGTTTCTCCTGGTCGTATGGCAGCGGGTGCATCAGACAAGGATACACTTTCTCGACAGACCCCATTCTCCATTCCGCGGCTTGCTTTACGAAAGTGATAGCCCCTGACGTGTGTTGACCGGCAGCTCTAACGGACGGAACGAGACCACCCAAAGCCCTATCCTTCAATGATGTCATGATGTGAACGATCATGTCCACACCACATGGGAAGGCACTCTCTGCGACCACACCGTACCGAGAATCGGGGTTTAGGACCGGATCCATGAGCTTCTCTCGGAACTGAAGGCTTGTATCCGAGTCGTTCCAGCTCCCTGGACAGTTGTACTTACGCCACCCTATGATCCCATCGGCACTGACAGTGTGCCCGTTATGAACACGGTGTGCAGCCACCCATTATAATGAGCATTCTGGATGTCGCGTTTGGAAGGCTCCTGCATCTACACGTATAGCAAGTGGTGGAGCCGGTTGAAGCAGTGGCTAAAGGGCAGTCGGAGGTATGCATGCTACTGACCGCGCGAGGGCTTCCCGTATCACGCCTTGTGTTGTTCACGCTGGCTGAAGCGACACGCGTTATTTCCTCGGTCTTTGGGGATATTAGTGCGGGCGACAGTCGCCAACAGGCTGGCCGAACGCATGACAGTGCGGGGGAGCTACTGCCAGCTGGAATCGCTGCCATGATTGAAGCAATGGGACCGCTAGACGAGCAGGAAGTTTTCCTTTACGTGGTTGCAGCCATAGGCAACGTGCTGGCGCAAGTTGCGCAAACTACCAACGCCAGCAAGTGCGTTTGAGTCGAGGTTCGTGATGAGCTGTGTTCCCTTGGAACACAGCATATTTTGAGGCACGTAGAAGCATATCCACTACTTCGCAAGGTTATGATGAAGTCTTCGGATGTGCAAGACGTGTTACTCTCAGCACAGTATCGTACATGCAAAACCACTATTGCCTTCAGTAACTACTTTATTTTTGAGAAGTCTGCCACGTTCTTTGTTGCCCGAGAGCTGAGTGGCGTGCTTAAAGCACGTATCGTCGCGTCGACCTCTCGTTTTTGCCCCAGACACATCGCTAGATGTTCCCAACTATTGTGTACTCGCTGGAAGTTAGTACGCCAAGTGATGGTAGATTGCAGCTATGAGGACCAGTGTGTGAGTTGTTAACTCTGAGTTCACGTTTGACCTCAAGGGACATAGGTGGTGTCCACCACACAAATATAAGGTAGAGGCTGCAGAAGTTCGTCAGTTCGGCTAAGAACGACTACTCTTGATGCTTGACTGAGACCGAGGTCGTGCTGTGGCAACGACTACGTTGTCGATAAGATACTTGTGTCATGGATACCGGTACCGGGAGATACATCGTCTTTAGTAACGTTGCTGGATGCACGCAGTTGTCTCCATTCATCAAAAGACGATCGAACGAGATCAGAACTATATAATAGTGGTAGTCAATTGTGCAGCAGCAAGAAGAATTTTCTTCTTCCAGCATTTAAACAAAATTGTTATTAGCCAATCACATCGTGGCCGATTGAGTACCCAAAATTGAAGATGGAGCAACAACAAATATATTATTTTCCAGCGTAGTCCTCGTGGAAGGAGCTACGCGATCTACCTTGAAGCACACATTGCAGCATTACTTTCCACACGTAGCTCTGTTGAAGGTTTCAATAGAATCAAGTAGAGCCGTGGAAATCATGCTTGCTAACTAAGAGAAAACTGTTGACCTTAATGTGAAAACCTGGAAAAGGGTTTTGACGGTTAGTTGAAGAAACTTTAGGATCAGCCACACGCGGCTCGATCTCAAGAGAAGAAAACATTCATTCGAGATTCTGCTGGTTGCCACACGATACACCTCAAACCGTCGAAGGTTGTTGCCTACGCCGATCTCCTGTAGTGTAGTGCTGTGTTAGTGCACTAAATCCTTGATCGTCTTTATCTAACTTCCTCAGTTTGCTTTGGTCAGTTTATAATCGATATACACTGTAGTTGTTTATGGGCAAGCGTTTTCCTGCAAAACATGGCTCTATAGGATGATGATTCTGTTAAAATAAGGCATTAATTTTGTTCAGATGTTCCTAGCTGATATCGTGCTACATAAAGTATCTCCATGCTTATCGCTCGGCTCCACGCTGGTCTGCACTTGCTGTGTTGATCGTGGAATAGCTTTGGGAACGTTGTCAATACGTCAACAAGGACAATGTCACAATATATTAGACTTGCTAGCTTCATTTAGATACCTCGGGGATCAATGCACTTCATGTTGTTTTGGTCTCTGCTTATTGAACCTATTCTAGCACGTCTCGTCGAGTTTGTCCACCCTCATACTGTAGTTGCGAGACGCTGCTTAACGTGATTAACGGGTCCCTGTACTGTAGCCCCCACGCTTTACCCCCTCAAAGCATGTGGCAGTCTGCTGCCAGTGCCTCTTGGTTTAGAAGGTTTTCCCCCAATTTCGCCGCCCGCGGAAAAAAAATTCGTCTTGCTGCTGCACGTCTAAAAGCACGACTTTTGGTGCAGGTAGCTGAATTTTTTCTAGCCAATCAGAGGCCTGGAAATATTTATGACTTGCTCGGAAAAAAATCTTCTTGTTGCTGCATGATTGACTACCACTGCTATACAGTTCTTTTGAACCAATCTCGTTCGATCATCTTTTACATGTATGTGCAATTCTGTAAATTTCTGTAAACTCACTCGGCACCAACTGTTACCGCAGTTTTCCTGTCGGTTGGTGGGGTACTATTGACCCACACGCTGAGTAGGTGGTGAGACATTATAATCTAGATTTTGACAAACATGGATAGTATGGCTGGTGCGTCGAAAGTGACCAGCACATTGCGTTCATTAAGCATTGCTCAGTATTTGCCCGTCGGGCTATAATCGTAACTTATTTTTATTTACTTATGGAATGTTGGATCGAATGCATGATGCGCATCCTATCCATTGATGCAAACCATCGTGCATCCAACTGCGTGCATCCAACAACGCTAGTCATGAGTGAAGGTTTGCGCCTCTTTTATTTAAAGTTAAAGGGGTTGTGAAGTCTCCAGTGTGAATCAATGGTGACAGCGTCGCCACGCGTTGCGGTTACATGTACTTAAAACGAGTGACTCATTTTCTGACGCATCCGGCTTTAACTGTACCATGAGTGCAATCGGCGATAACCGCAAAAATAAAAACAAAAAGTATGTGCCCGATCCTCGATCCTCGATCCGCGACGCTTTCAACGAAATCAGGTCTAATAAATGAGCCCCGCTGTTGAGAGGGCACCCGTGAGTATTGATTTGTATTTTTCAGGTGTTTGTGTTTCAAATCGATAAAACGTTCGTTTGGTTTCTTACACGTCCGAAATCAGATTTTTTTTTCGTCTTGTGAAGAAACCTATAGTGAACCAAGAATGTTGGGCAGGTGTCGTCACAGAGGCTGAAATCGTTGAGCAGGACGTACTGGCCGCTGCATTGGCGTAGGTGTCTACTCCCTGGGCCCATCCTGATCAACTGTGTTACCCTGAAACTGGATGGTGAGCTGCAAGTGCTGTGGGTGCAGGCGCGTCAGTGCTAGGTTCAACTTCATCTCATTGTTTCCATTGGTTTAGAAACCTTTGGCCCTGAAAAATACCGTGTTTAAACGTTTATAAAACGAGCTGGCTCGACTCATTACTAGAAAATGTCTCTTCAATCCCTTGCGTGCCATTTCTAGTAGAAATGGCATAAAAGGTTCTGCACACAATCGTACGAGTCTTGAAGTGCACCTACGCTCAGCCGTGGGTTGGTTACGGTTTCTACGGACAACAAACGCTGCATTCGGTGATGAGCAGGTAGTGACTGCGATTGTATGTCTTCATTTACAATACATGTACTAGTTTCCAAATTTAGTAGCGTAAGTACTATAATAATGTTAGCACTACTACTAACTGTGCTATGTTTGTTACTATCAAGTTAGTAGGCATATATTATTTTAGCAGTGCAATCATCACTACGTACAAGTGCTGTTGCCTCCATTAAATTACTTGGACAATTTAAAACCATTTCGTGCAGCAGGTTCTGGATGCAGTGCAAGCAGCAATACATGATAATTTATAACGGAATAAAGCTACTGGAGGTAGGTTCTATCGTAGAGCACGACGTAACCTACCAAGCAACCTTTGCTACATGTAGCAACTATCTGATCAGGAAATAGGAAATGAAACGCAGGAGAGACCTGTCGACCATACGATTTGAATTTAGCAGAAAATGCATTGCCGCCAAAATGGCAAACCACAAGAGCGATCATTCTGGAGTGGTGAATGGTTACTAGACAGTCAGAATTTTAATATAATCCCTAAAAATGTGTGACCAAGCGCGTGATCAAGTTTGCTGAATTTTTGAAAAGGGCGTCTCTTCTGTGCTATCAGATGGGGCGCTCGGTCTTAGCCTAGCGAGTTCCTTGGGCAGACCCCATACGAACGCTCTGAATGTGAACCCGACACTAATGAGCTTGCCGTGGCTTTTCGCGTCAAGTTAATCCATGCGTCCCGTCGAGACTTGAGGATGGGCGGCGCCACGAAGAGGCACAAGGGTACAAGGGGCCCTTGAAGCCTTCAAGTTGAAGAGCATTCCTGCGCTTCGACGTCGACGATTTTCGTGCTTCACGCGTCCAAGTGATTCCCTGGACTGCGCTCTTGCCATGGAGGTTGGTGGGGGATCGACGCCGCCCTCGAACGAATTCTTCGCAGCTACCAAGTTCTCATTCTCCAATTTGCCACATCGACTCAACAAAAACTTGAATACAACAGTCTCCAACCTCCGCTCCACGACACCATGGTTCGCGTTGTCAAGCCTTTGAGCTTGGTCATCGCGGCTGCGCTTTCGCTCAGTCTTGCGGCTGCGGAAACAACGTATTCACCCGTTGTGTCCGTCGTTGGCGATGCCACCTACGAGATACCCTTGTCCCGTGGAGAAATCTGCATTGGTAGTGGATATGCCCCGACTGGAACTGCCTGTCCGCTGAAGGGCGATGTTGCCAGCGACAACTGCAGCGAAGGAATGCCTTCCTACAAGGATGGCGTGTGCACTGCGCCGAAGGATGCGCGCTGTGTCATTGTCACGGACCAAACGTGGGGCTGCGCCTACCCAGAAGATGAGGTCGAGACGCCCTACCAAAGCGTGGAGCAGAGTGGTTCCTCGACGTCCGCTTCCGGTTTCGGCGACGACGCTGAAGTGACCTACCCGAAGGAGGACGAGGTGACGTTTCCTTACGAAGACAAGACCAATGCTTACCCAGAAGGCAACGATGATCAGGTGTATGAGCACACTCCGTACCAAACTCCTCCTGACAACTACAATGCCCTAAACTACGTGACTGACGACACCCCGTACCCGACGCTACCGTACCACATCGTTGGCGACGACAAGAAGGGATATGAAGGCAAGCACGAATCAAGCAAGTACGGCCACGACGACGACAAGAAGGGGTACGGGGGCAAGCATGACTCAGACAAGTACGGCCACGATGACGACAAGGGGTACAAGGACAAGCATGACTCAGACAAGNACTCGGACAAGTACGGCCACGACGACGACAAGGGGTACAAGGATAAGCATGACTCAGACAAGTACGGCCACGATGACGACAAGGGGTACGGGGGCAAGCATGACTCGGACAAGTACGGCCACGACGATGACAACAAGGGGTACGGGGGCAAGCACGATTTGGACAAGTACGGCCACGACGACGATTACAAGGGCACCGATACCAGTTATTCCGGAGACGCTCCGTGCTCGTCTGATAAGTCTTCGAATGGACACTACCCCGACAGCAAGGACGATGGCAAGTATCCGTCAAAGTACCTGCGGGGCAGCAGCGACAGCAACATGGGCTCGGACGATAACTACGACGATGGTGAGTCTACTGAGGGCACCCACGATAGTTACACGGGCAAGGAGACGAAGGCGCCGTACACGTCTGCGCCAACCACCGAATCGCCTGACTACACAACTCCGCCAGATACCGAATCGCCTGACTACACAACTCCGCCAGAGACCGAATCGCCTGACTACACAA
>LGSN01001000.1:0-14267 GCA_001314375.1 Phytophthora podocarpi | reverse complement strand
TACGCCTTGTGCCACTGTCAGTATTCGAAAACTGACCGACTCGTCCCAGACTCAAGGTCTGCCCTGAGTCAACCCAGGGTACGTCTGAGTTGACTCTCAACTCAGCCTTCTCTACTCAGATCTCACAGTCACTTGAGTCCAGTATGGAGTCAGTTCCATCTGGGTTGTTGCAGCGACATGGGGTTCCATAATCGTCCACCAGTCATCCATCACAGACAGGTCGATGGTCAATCTCAGGCAGTCGACTGACGGGTTCGCCAGGACTTTTCTTCCACGGACTTCGTCACATTTAACACTGCGTTGTACTTGAGTGTAGGAAGGGTAACCAAGCACCGGCTTCGGTAGGTCGGGTGCTCGCAAGAGGTTGCTCCAAATGAGACGAGGTGGAACTGCGTTTTCGTCCACTCGATGGATGAACTCCTTCATTTCCGGTGTCACCTGCGGACGAGCAGGCACTGCACATCCAATATCACCTCGAATATGACCAGCTCCGTTACTGAGAACGATCCAGATTGACGCCGTAGGGCAATGATGCACTTCCCAGCGAACAGGACACTTCACAGATCCCATGCTGCGTTGGCAGGTTTCACTTTTGCAATGAAGACGCCGCTGTATCATTTTGTGGTCCTCCAGACAGATGATGCAAAGGCACGGCTTCACGGCACACACGGCCGAAAAACAGAAAGCTTCCCAGCAGTATATCACGTAGTCGTCCTCGGTCCGGCACTCTCTCAGTTTTGGCCAGGTTTGGGGGGGGCAGGCATGGTGGTGCTGAAGAGTGCTGTCGTGCGGCTTTTGCTGTCGGGTGTCCGGTGTCTGAAGACGAATGACTGGATCAGACGGGGCCATGTCAAGTCATGTCGTCTGGACAAGTCGCTAAATACGAATGAGTGACACCCCTGCATCACATTAAGGCTCCTCCTTGCACAAGAGAGATGAAAAGGCCCGTTTTGTATACTGGCAACCAAGAATCCATATACTGATGTGCCATCTGGCCCCGTCGTGTACAGCGTTGTCAATTCGTGTCTACCGCTGACCTGTTGGTGTCTATTACTGTACCATTAGGTTCTACTGGCGACCTAGACTCTTGGTGGAGTCGCATCCGATGAAGCTAAACACCTGACACCAGTGTTGGCAACGGACGTATAAACGTTCTATGCTAAAAACGCGTAATAACACCTTCCTGAATGTACATTCGTTGATCGGACGTTTTTACTCAAGTTTTGGACGTTCGTTCAAGCGGCACAGTGTACCAAAGCGCTGCTGGTGGGTTCGACAGCGACCTGATTTATTGCCCCCGAAATTCTCAGTTTATAAAAATCAAGTCAACCTTTTACGGGTAATTACGAGTTCAATCTCGTAAAACTGCTTATACGCACAGTATAAAACGTATATACAGTATAAACGTTTAGACGTTTCTAATCGGACTGTCATTACCAGCACTGCTGACACTGGAGCCAATGGGAGCTCAGACTATCACTCGCAAAGGCATCTTGCCTGTACGATTGAGCGGTTATGAGACCCAGTGGGAAAATTACCTTTAAAAAAACGTTTAAATTACTGTCTACACTTAGAGTCAGGCCGAAACATACTAAAAAGTCGCTAAAGCGGATTGATGATTATCCAAGAAGCAAATAAAGATGATGCATTATCAAACAAATTTCTATTCCACGCAATCTCAAAGACGCCTTGAGTGGGACCCACAATAAATAATGACGATAAGCGTTGGCCTTAGAATACCAATTCCTACTGGACACTATTACTTGGTTCCTTGTCGCCTTGCCCCCTGGCAAAAGGCTTGCATTGCCACTGGGTACTCACTGTGAAATACCATGCAGATGGAGGCTCAAAGCATCCCACCCCTTGCAGCTCAAGATATTCACCAAAAGTATGGTGTTGACTGGGATGATATATATTCCCCAATGGCGCCATTTGAATCTCTTTGTCTTATAGCGGCGATTGGCACCCTTTTATGTTGTCACATACATCAGATGGATGTACATACTGCCTAAAGAATGTTATCTACACGTAAAAAGTGGGGGAAAACTGGAGGATCGTTGTGATCTATGTAGAGCCTTATAAGCATATGTCGATACCTGAGTTTGGTAATTCGGTTAAAACAAAACTATTCCAGCGATTCAAAATGGAAGATTTGGTGACATTCACTACATTCACAAGATGAAAGTGTGTCAGGATCGACAGAAACGTGTGATGATGATTTCACGATATTGGAGGACTGCACAGCTGTCGCTAATCCTCCGTTAAAGGGAGTCAAGCTGCAGCCATAAACCAATATATCGCCTGGATATATAGCGGCGCATCCATTCGATTATAGAGGCATCGTGGGGCGCATGACAGCACCTTGTAACAGGCATTGAACCAGTCGCCGCAACTGCGATGATAGAGCTAAGCAAGTTCTTGTCTTGCTACAGCTCAACCCACTGGGAAGCTGCCCCGATAGTACTGGAATACTAAACGGGACACCAACGTATGGATTTTACCTTGGTGAAATTCTGAAAATACTTCCTGTGAAGTGCACACTGACGCGCGCTACGCGTGTCAACAACAAAAAAGGTAAATCTGTAACAGGGTGTGTAATTACCATGGCTGGGTCAAGTGTGGCTTGGTGCAGCAGTAAGCAAGAATTTCAGACCCAAGCAGCACCGCACTGTACAGTTGTGGTTTACCCGTAGTTAAGTACCTCAGAATAAGACACTTTGCCGATTTCGTATTCTTTTTGACAATTGAGAGGTGTGAGGGAATTTTCACTTGAGCTTGTAAACTGCTGGTCATCGCTTTCATATTTCTGTTGAGAGGATATTATACATTTGGGACGGTTCCGTAAATCCAAGAAGAAAAAAACAAATTAAATTGATGTTCTTATTTATGTGGTCAGTAAACCGATAATTTCCTTTAAAAGTTTCGGATCAAAAATAATTGAATTATCAAAGAAAAGACAAGCTACGGACGATGTTCAAGAAGCTGTCGGAGCGCTTCCCCGCGGCGGCTACGCGGCTAGAGGCCTACACTGGTGCGGCCAGCGACGACACCAAGACCACGTCGCCCTCCTCGGACGCCGACACCGCCGGTTCGCCGTCTCCGGCGCAAGAATCAGACGCGAAGGCGGCGCCTAGTCCGCCGCCGCCGACACTTTTCGGCGAGGAAGACGTTTCCCCCAGGAGTGATGATCACCAAGCCGCAACCCTAAAGGCAACTTTAAGCGAGCGCTTCAACTCAGAGTCTGTCTCAGCTGCAGCCGCCAGTATGATGGGGTTCATGAAGAAGGCGCAGGTGGTGGCGACGACAGCGGCCAAGGAGGGCGCCGTCAAGGCCCGCAAAGCCCTGGACGCCGCAGACATGGACGCTCTGCAGCGCCGACTCAGCTACGCGCTGGACCGCTCCACAGGCGAAGTGAACCTGGAGCTGCTCAACTTCTCGTACATCACAGAGAACCTCGTGGCCATGGGCTTCCCCAACATGAACTTGGGCACGAACCGCACGCTTCTCAAGGACAACCCCATTGACTTGGTGGCCATGTATCTCAACGGGAAACACGGCGGCCATTACATGATCTGGAACTTGAGTGAAGAGACGTACGACTACACGTACTTTGACAACCAAGTGCTGGAGTTTAACTTTCCAGGACACCCGGCGCCGCCCCTGGGTTTGGTGTTCAAGATCTGCTCGTCCATTGAGAGCTGGCTCCAGGCTGATGAGAAGAACCTGGGGGCAGTCCATTGTCTGACGGGAAAAGGGAGAACGGGTACCGTGATTGCCTGCTACTTGGCTTGGGTGGGTCAGTTCCCTAATGCCATGGAGAGCTTGGAGTATGTTGCCGAGCAGCGACAGACGTCGGTGGAGAAGCTCACTATTCCGTCGCAACGCAGGTACAATTGAAGGCAGTGCGTTGTGAATTGTTATTGCGGTTTCTGATGGGTTGGTGTCTTTTTGTTGTTGTTTTGTGTAGATATATCCAGTACTTTAACAACGTGATGGAAGGCATAAAGCCGCGATCGTCGCCGTTGCTGCTACGCCGCGTGATAATCAACACTATCCCCGTGTTTGGAGAGCGACGGATGTTGGAGCAGACAAAGGACTCATCTACGGGTGATGAATCAGAAACGGTTGGGGTGGAAGGCGAATCCCTGACACCCCCCGCTGCTGCTGCTGCCGAAGAAGAGGCAGATGAGGAAGACGTGGTTGAAACAATCGAAGAGGGATGCTGCCCGTATCTGCAGATTTTCAAGGGAGGGAAACTTGTCTTTACAACAACGTGGCGTGATATGGAAGACGGCCACGGGATTCAATGGGCTAGCACAGGTGATGGTTCCGTGTCATTCAACGTGAACTGCATGCTACAGGGAGATATTTTAATCCGTTGTCGCCATTTGACGGATACTGGTGAACGCGTTTCGATGTTCCGCGGCGCATTCCACACGGGTTACATCCCGCAGGGTATTCTGAGGTATGCCGTGAGCGGTTTAACTATCTTCTCTTGCTGTAAATTTACTGTGGTGTTTGGTGTCTCACTGGATATGTTTTACTGCTCACAGGTTGACCAAGGCACAGTTGGATGGTGCTTGTAGTGACCCCCGTTTCGATCAGGACTTCTTTGTCGACTTGATCTTCGCGGACGTTGAAACTGAAGGGAAAACGGCAACCGCAGACACGAATGGTAAGTGCTGTACACGTTTGTTGTGGAGACTTTAGCTTCCTTCATTGCTCATTTGCCGTCATTACTGCAGGTGGTGAATCCATCAACGCTCCTAAGAGCGAAGGTGTTTCGTTGAATGAGGAGGACCGTCAAGCGTACGAAGACATGCTTCACCGGGATGAGGCGTTCTGGCAGGATATCGAAGATCGGAAGAAGCGACTTCAAAAACAACGCGAGGAGCAACTGAAGAAGAAGCAGGCGGAGGCGGAAGCTAAGGCCGCCGCAGAAGCTGCTGCTGCTGCCGTTGCCGAGGCTGAAACTAAGGCTAAGGCTGACGCTGAGGCCGAGGCAGCGAAAAAGGCACAGACAGCGCAGAAGCAAAATTCGTTCAGCATTAACGGCACAGATGAAGACACTCTTGCCCCCAAGGAAAAAATTATTCGGAAGGGCAGCTGGAATGAGGAGAAGGACAAGGAACTCATGAGCGAGCTTGAGTCTCTAACGAGTGGAGCTTTGGCTAAGGCTGCCGAAGACGTCGGTGGAGCCGATCTGGAAGAAAAGGCTGTTAATGCGGCAATATCCGCGAGCGGAAAGGATGAGTCTACAGACTTGTCGAAAGAGTTCGACGAGATGAAGAAACTCGAGAAGGAACTGGGCCTTCAATCGTTCTCTAGCGATCTGGTGAGCCTTCCAGATGGCAAGATCGATCCCCAACTGGAGCTGCTGGACGCTGAGCTTAAGGGTCTCGAGGGCTTGTCGCCGAAGGCCGGTGAAGGTACCGACGACGTTATGAATTTTGGCGCTGATGATTTTGAGGAGTTGGAAGAGTATTTGAGTGGCCTCTCGACTAAGTGAGGATGACCTCGGTACTCTTTCACTGTTAGTGCTATTCGTCTAGCCTTCATATGGGAGCGCTGAAGTCAAGCCCAGATCTCTCTGACATTTAACGTCCCGCCGCGGTGGATATAATATACCAGTCTTGCGTGAAAAGGTCGATGCTGTCACCAACGGCCCCCTGCACCCAAGTAGTACATCGGCGTATGACTTGTGTGGGCTCAGCATAACACCACGAAACGACCCAGTGGCGCTGCGATACAGTGGTTTTTGAATCGCTACAGTGCGATACCGAACGACTCCGCACTTCGCGAGAATTTGGAAAGCATTCGCCCCATTCTGAATTGAGATCTCACCATTGCAGCTACATCCAGGAATCACGGTTCTATGCTGCTAATCGATTGTGGTGGTTTAGTTGTTTGTGAAAGGTCGGGTAGGGATCCTACTATTTGTTGAGCCATCCCTGACAGGGACCCTGTTGCTCATAGCTAGCGATGGCATCCCCACTCGACTCTGCAGTGATACCAGGTGAGCCTTAACGTCTCTGTTTATGCTAATGATTGCGACTCACAGTCCTACGTAGTGTGGCAGGATCCATTCGTCGAGGTGATCAAGTTCGGTATGACGCATCGTAACGTGGGTTGGCACACCCAAGGTGACGTTGAGCAGACCCAGGACAAGCATATCCACAAGAACGTCTTCAAGATTCGCGGGGCTATTGCTGCTACGAATTACTTACGGGTCCCAAGGTTGATCCAAAAAATGAGTATCTTCACATCAGGCGCAGTTCTGACGCTAGTCTGTCTGGAATTGTAGAGATGCAGCAAAGGGAACACATGGGTTGGGTCTTACGGGACGCTATGCGTATCTCCAAGTTCGGCGGATTGGAGATTTGCCAATGACGATCCACCTCGACTTCGTTACGAACAAGAAAACAGTGTTGCGCTTTACCCTGAGCTCCATATACCAGCTTTTTCGGAGCACGGGGACAGTGCTTCGAGTACCACTAAGGTTTGTCGTTACTTTGGTGTTGGAGGTAGGAGTTATTGTTGTTTTAAAGGTTATGAGTGCGTCTTCGTATTATGGGGCAGTTTGGATGCTCGGTGGACCGTGGTTGTGCTGGACATGGTGCGCTTGCTGGAGCTTCATTCATTTAACCAGTATGCAAGAGACACCTACCGGCACCTCAAGGTAGCATTGGCAGCAGATTAGGACATTTTTCGCAATTTGCTGACTTTGTGGTGCGTGTTGCTCTCTAGACCATTACGTTGTGTGCCTCCATGAATGTAAGGAACGTCTTCGTGTCCCCGACGTTGTACGCGCCAACGGTACGCTGCATTTGGGGTGTTACAGCTCACCCTTCGCAAGAAATTGTGCCTGACTTCATGCCTTCTTCCAACAGACCTTACCCAGCACTCTTCGTTTTCCTGGCGATTTTGGAGATCATTACCGCTGGCTTATGCTACCTTTAGAAAGCAATTTGCCATTCGACCCCGACATTCATCGGCATCTCGATCCAGTAAAACAGGAGGACCTACGTATCGCTGCAACGTCTAAACCAGTTGGTCGAGTGTGCCTGGACTCAATTGAATCCACACATTCCGTTCACTACGAGGGTAAAGTCGAAGAAGTATCTCAGACACGCGAGGTCGAGGTTATCACGAAGGTGTCACCAAGAACTAGAGACTCAAACATTCGTCGCGACAGAAATGACATCCTGTCAAAGGTTCGTACCAACGAATGCGGCAGCGTGGTTCAATCGTGTCGTCAGCCTTACTTACGTGTCTTACCTGTAATTTCTACAGGCAGATCAGATTCTTCGTGATGCAGGCATCTTTGACTTCAGCACAGATACGGCAAGCAATCAAGAGACCATAGATACCGCATATCAATCCCCACTCAGTTCACCTGCGATGAAGTTCAATGCAGGGATGAAACGAGGGCTGCGAACTCGGATCGTATCATCTTCCACCAAAACTGAGTGGCCAGATCCAATTTTGGAGCTTGATCGTATCATCGGGTTCTCAAACAATTTCCCACGTACGTTGCTTTGGCTTCCTGACAGCTCAGCATGTGTTTACACAAGTTCGTCAACGATCATCTTTAGAGAGTTTTGCGACGAAAGCACTGCTTCAGGCCGGTCAAATCTATCACGACGTATCGTAACTGAGAACAACAGAAGCACTGAAGCCGTGAAAGGTTCCGTGGAGACTACAGGATCAACCAGTGTAACACGAGAGCACTTCTTGTATGGCCACTGCGCTGCAATCTGCGCTCTCACTGTTACAACCGATGGAAGTCTTCTGGCATCGGCAGAGCTACCGAAAGACTCCAAGCAAAGTGGTGTTCGACTTTGGGATCTCGCAAGTCGTGAATGCATCACCGTTGTCAAAGCTCAGCCAAAAGGGGTCCATGCACTCTGCTTCTCGACGCCACTTAAGCGTCGTCTCCTGCTCTGCGTTGTAGGTCGCGACGAATGTTTTCGCACACAAATCTTCATTTGGGATTGCTCTTGTCTTCAACACGGAGAAAAGGAGACTCTATCAGCTGCAGCAGTTAGTCTCATGGCACGGCAAACGTCGGATTTTCCGATTGATCGAATTGCCTTCTCCCCGTACGAGCAGCATGACCATTACCGCCTCGTATCCTGTGGTCGGGAAAATATTCGCTACTGGCGCGTGAATCCGAATACAGGCCATCTAACGGGCTGCCCCGTTATTCTGAACGAGTACTCGCGTGGAACTGTATTTACAGATATCGGCTTCGACACCATTGTCGAGACACACCCGTCTGATATCCATCGTGTGCGACCACTGTACGTGACATCTAGCTTAGGCACTCTGCTGGTGGTTGATTACGACACGAAGCAGGTGATCTGTGTGTACCAGCTCCACGATGCCAGTATTAACTGCCTGTCCGTCAACGAGGGGTTTTGCGTCACTGGATCCGACGACTGCTTTCTTCGAGTTTGGCCATTAGACTTCACAGATTTCTTCTTGGAAGCTCACCATGAAGCTGGCGTGAGCTCTTTGGATGTGTCCGCGGACGGGATGAAAGTAATTGTTGGCAGTTGCAATAATGCGATAGGCGTGTTGGATATCGCGGATCAGCAATATGCAACTTTGTTGCGATCTCACACAAAGGAGATAACTGCGATGGCGCCTGCACCTTGGGGGTCTCCGCTGGCTTCTTTGCTTATTGAGGATATACGTCCTGGTGGAGTTGCTACTACAGATAGTGAGCTTGTGACGGCTTCGAATGATGGCACACTGCGAGTCTGGGATACGTCATCTGGACATCAGCTGTACGAATTTGATATCCAGCAAGAGCGTGTGACGAGTCTTGCTGCATCACCCCTCAACAATGGTATCGTTGCTGTCGGCTTTGCTTCAGGCTACACACGTATTTTTGACGTACACCGCACGTCCAATGCAATCAGTGGTGATAAGAACAACGATGAGGCGCCATCAAGCATGTTACACGAGTTTCGGCAGCACCAAAGTTCAATCCGTCACGTCGCGTTCGATACCGATGCTCAGCACCTATTCACATCGGGTGCAGGTAAACAGTTGTGTCTGTATGATGCAAGACAGCAAGACTACTTGCCGCTGAAAATGTTGCTGGCAGACTTTGACCCGGAGGACGGACGGTTTGTGGTTAGCCACGACAAAAAATGGCTGGCCCTAGTCAGCAGTGACCACCAGGACATCGTGATGATCGACCCTTGCTCGCTGCGTGTGGTAGCCACGGTTCGGCCACCAAAACAAGGACAAGAAGAGGAATTGAAGCTTGCGCGCTTTTCAAACTACTCATCGGAGTTGCTGGTATTATCGGCAATTGATCGGCTACACATCTTTTCCTTACCAGGAAGAGAATTTGTGCAGTCAATGCCTCTTCTCGGCCAAGATGGAATCAGTGCTCTGGTAATGAGCACAAATGCAAAATACATGGCCACTGGAGGTGTGGATGGATCTCTTCGCGTGTGGAACTGGGACGACAGAGGTCGAATCGGTCGTATGCATCAGTCTTTTCTCGGTCACGCGGGTAAAGTCAACGAGTTAGCGTTCACAAAAGATGGCAAAAGCATTGTCGCCACAGGTGAATCGAGTGCGATATGCATTTGGCAGTTCCATGGAGACTCGTCGTCACTTTCACCACGGGTGAAGAGCAAGAGCGCTTTCATGAACGAAGCAAGTACGAATCAAACTGGACAACACAGCAGTACTGATGACACGAGCAATGAGCACGATGGGAATGCCAACGAGGATCACTCATCATCGTCCGTAAGTATAACTGCCACGTCGTCCAAGCCAAATTTCAGATTGAGTCTGGAAGCTGATGCTCTTAAGCTGGGTTCAAGTAGTGATTCTGTGGTGCGCGGGAAAATTGACAGTGTACTCAGCAGCAACACGGATCTACTGGAAATCGATATTCCGACAATCGTTGTGAGGACACCGAGCGATGTCTGCGGCGACCTTGCTCTCACTAGTGCGTTTGGTGGATTTAACCCTTCGAACTTTGGTTGGTCCTATTCAACGGGAAACCTACTCCATACGACTAACTCTGTCTTAGTCGTAGAGGACATCGCTTCGGGTAAACAAACGTTTTATGACGATTTCAACAGCTACGAGACGGATCAAGATAATAACGATACCCCAGCCCAGAATCCTTCGGATGAAATTGTTCTGATGCAATTGTCCCCGAGCGGTGAGTACGTCGCGACGGTTTCGTCTCGGTTTAACGTCGTTGTGATCCGATCGCTTGCTTCCAGTGTGGGAGATAACACATCTTCCGAGAAGAATACGACTTCGTCACGGGACGATGATCCGGTTATTATCGCACTTCCCTCGGATACAGGTGCTGTCACGGGTTTGGCTTTTTCCCAGCACTCTCGTCCGAAGCAGACCGAGGAGCTTATCTGCATGATTTGTGAACTCGGAAAGCCACATCTTCAGAAACAGAATGCGGTTGTAGTTGCGAGCACATCTCGGCGATGTATCATCTGGTCCAGTATGAATTGCAGTGGAATGCAACCGACAAGCTTTCGGCAAATTGTAGCAACGTCGGATTCGGAATTTCTACTGCTTTCTAGCGAGCGCAGTGGAATCACCACGCTTGCTGTTCATCAAGATGGAACTAGCGCCAGCTTTGGAGAAGCACCGGAAGTAGAACTTGAGCCATTAATTGGTGCCTTTCCTACTCAAGTCCAGCTCGTCAGTCTCTACAATAAAGAAGGCAACACCGATCGACTGCGCTACCTCGTAGGTATCGACAACGACCGCTACTGCTACTTCTACGATCGTCAACGCAGTACATTCATTGCAACGACGCAGCTTTTGCTACTGCCTTCCAAAACGAAAAGTGGCAACAACCAGGCAGACAACAATACGAAGAGCATCAGTTCTTCTCGAAGGATAGTCGAGTTCATGGAGTGGGTGACTACGGCTGGGAAGTCATTGCTGATTACAGGCTCCAGAACCGAAAACGTGCTGTACGTCCACGGGCTACCCATGCTATCTACGAAGCACTCTGCTCGGGTGCAAGTGGATTGGCAGCGTGTGGCACGAGCAGGGATGTCGCTCATGTGCAAAGTTGCGCTGAATGGTAACGGTTTGTTGCGCAGCCTCTCGGTCGACCCTGCTCGTGACGTTGGTATCGCGACAACCGACGATGGTACCATTGTACTTGTTCATTTCGATGCATCGCCAACAACAAAGGTGCTGAGGGAGACAGCTGCTGCTAGTATCGAGCACGAGCTCCCTTTGGCAGCTTCGCATGCCTCGTGGGCACTCCAAGGCGCTGTACTTCTGTCAACTTCGAGGAAAGACAACGCTATTCGCGTCTGGCTTCCCGAACTGTCGAAAGAAGTGGCTACTTTTCAGGTCGACTCGGCAACCTGTACGTGTTTCGCGGTCAACCCGTTTTCGACGTCTCCCGATAGCATTCCTCAGTCGATGGTCATGGCAGGGTACAGTGATGGCTCGCTTCGCGTGTTTGAACTTTGCGAGATGCGACTACTGTCACGGTTTGAGCTCACATCTTCGTCTGCAAAGTCAACACGATACGAAGGAGGATCTTTTGACCGGATCGTGTTTGTTGGGGTATTCACCGCCCTCGTTGTGACAGAAGACAACTGCGTAATGCTCGTGGACATCTCCAACGCTTTGGAGCTATCTGACGATACTCAGAGTGTCCGAGGTACCAGTATACGCTCAACGCCACCGAAGCGAGCAAACCCCCGGCCACGTAACAAAACGATTCATGAGAAGCTGGGAACGAAGGCAAAGCCTCGAGTGACTAGTAGCTGCAAAAATGATCGGGAGGTGGCGTATCGAGAGTTGACACTGCTGCCATCGAGCTACAACCGTCGGAAACGCTTGCCGAGTCTTGCGAAAAGCGAGCAAGTGCAAGTGCAAGTGGGGGCTATCGAAGTGATGGAATCCGGTAACCCGAACATCCACCCATTCCTCATCGTGGTAACTTATACCGGCCCTGTCAGGTACGGAGAGGGAAGATGTGTGGTCAAAGTCTTCGCGGATCCAACAATAAAGGTGTCGCGCGGGGAGGAAATTGCACCAACCGATGAGTGGAGGCTGACCATTCCTTCCAACCTCCACCAGTCCGTTGCAGTGTTCACAGCATCTCCTTCGTCCGAGTCTGTGCTGGTTTTGTATCTTTGCACACAGAAGCAAGCTAAACAGAATTCAAGGAAGGCCCCGGCTGCAAATTCGTGCCAGTGGGGATTAGAACTCCGCGACTGCATTCAGCAACGCGTGATTCATCGTTTCTCCTTCGACGCCGTGAACCCTCATCCGGCAATCCCCGTGTTGCTTCGCTGCATCAATGCAGCCTCAACACCAGCTACACCCGAAACAGCGGAAATGACGTTGCTAGTAGATGCGTCGGGGTGCATGGCAGTCCTCGACCACATCCTGCACCGGTTTATCCCCATCAACTCGCAAACCACGCAGAGTCTGCAGCTAAAACCGTCCAGCATCACTGGCAGTAACAACCACAACAGCAGCAGCTCTCTCCTCCTCTCGTCACCAACTCAACTAGCAGTAGCCACCCTCACCTTCCGCTAACACAACACGACACAAAACGAATCCAAGGTCAACTGACTTGCAATTGTCTTCACGACCTTCTCTTTACAATGTCACAGCGTCGTCGCTCCCGCCTCTTACTTCTTGAGCTCGCCGCAGTCCTCAATGATGACCGTCGCACGGGTCGCACCCGACTGACTGCCCTCCTCCTCCATGACCTTGAGCACGTCGTGGCCCTCCGTCACGTGTCCGAACACAACGTGCGCCTGGTCCAGCCAGGGGCAGTCCACCGTCGTCAGGAAGAACTGCGAGCCGTTGGTGTTGGGGCCCGCGTTGGCCATGGACAGCACGCCCACGCCCTCGTGCTTGAGCTCGAACTTCTCGTCCGCGAACTTGTTGCCGTAGATGGACTCGCCGCCCGTGCCGTTGCCGCGCGTGAAGTCGCCGCCCTGGCACATGAAGTTGGGGATGATGCGGTGGAATTTGCTGCCCTTGTAGTGCAGCGGCTTGCCCGACTGGCCCACACCCGCCTCGCCCGTGCACAGCTGACGGAAGTTCTCCGCCGTCTTGGGCACCACGTCGGCGCGCAGCTCGAAGACCAGCCGCCCGCTGGGCTCACCGCCGATCGAGATGTCGAAGAACACATTAGGGTTCTGATCGCGCGCAGAGCTGAAGAGCGCCACCGAAGCGGGTGACAGCTGCTTGCGCGCCACGGACAGCGCCGGTCGGGACAGAAGCTTCATCAACATGTGTGATACAGCAGGGAGGAGGATACAAAGTGGTCTGTGGTCACCAAGTTGCACCTTCGAAACAGCATAATATTATGTTAGCACAGATGCAGTTTAATACTGTGTGCCACATCTGGGTGCAACCAGTGCTGGTACCGAATTACCCAAGCCTCCCGCGAGCTCGTTTTGCGAGCTAGGTTTTTCCGCTCACTCGCTTAAATACGACGTCGGCGAGCAGATTCAAACCGTCGGTCGAGTTTTGACCAATCAACGTGTGTGCGTGGCTCAATAACGAGCAGCCATTAACGCTCCCCTCTGAAATCGGATTGGCATGAGAGCACTTAAAACCTCATGAGCGCGCTCGTGAGATTTTAGCTGCTCACGCTCGTTCCTGCGAGCTCTGCTCCCGGACAGCTCGTGGGATGCTTGGAATTACCTATGTTATGGCCTACTATTATATGTTATCTCATACACCAACGATTTAACCAATCGGAAAGCAAGTGGTAAAGTTCACCGTGCGTTCTATGTTAACACGTACCGCTCCCCGAACTGTCTTTCCCGCTGCTCACTTTGCCATTGCGATGGCTCGAGCGGAGCGGCGGCGACCAAAAGGAAGATCTCGACTGCCGGGTGGTCAAGGACGTAAGGCTAGGACCAACACGCTGTCATCCTTTTCAGCTTCACACAAGCTGTTGGTCCTCGATCATCTTGCGGCTTGCGATGAAATCGAGCGGACTATCCTGCATTTCTATCCGGATTTACCCGAATCGAAGTACAACAGCAGATGCACACTGATATTATCTTGGCGCCGCAATCGTGACAAGATTGAGGAATTATGCAGGCAGCGTGGCGGTGCTATCAAGAAGAAAGCACGGAACAAAGGTGAGGGAATCGTGCTGCCAATGGAGGACGAGGCCGGTTTAGTTCGCTGGGTAAACGACATGCGTAACGAGGGTGTGCCGGTGACACCCACGATGCTCCGACTTCAAGCGCTCGAAGTGGCCGAAG
>LGSN01000999.1:0-17009 GCA_001314375.1 Phytophthora podocarpi | reverse complement strand
CAGTTGATTTAGGTCCTTAGTTCGCAACCCTGTGCTACCTCTAAGCCTACTGGATATTCCTACTGGATACACTCTGCTGGATTATCTACTGGATACTGAGTTACCTTAGCCAATCAGCTATTGCTACATCTTGTACCCACCATATTGTACCCACGTCCCGTAATCACCATGGCCCAAACAGCGTCCCATCATCAGCGTCCCATCATCGCCGTACCGTAATCACAGGAATGATGGCGGTGGCACTGAGTGAAGGTCATACCGGTATCTACCGGTATACCACAACTGATCGAGGCGTCTTTTTAACATCACGGACGAGAGCACCGACCGCAGACACACCGTCAGCCCCCACGCGAGCAGTTCGCGCGATCCACGTGGCAAACGAGAGTAGTTAGTCGGACGCGGAGTCGAGCGGATCGGATGGCGAAGCAGGACTGCGCCGAGTCTACCTGACGGCAGCTGAGAATCATGGCGAGCCACCAGATCGTGGGCCACCGGATCAAGACCGTACAGGCCATGCGACCCGGAACCACCAGCAAGATCGGCACACCAGATCGACTGACCTGGCGGCGTCGTTCAAGCGCTGCTCATACTGCGGGTCGCGCAAGCATACTGATCTTGGATGCTGGGGACGCTTGACCTGCGAGAAGTGTGGCCGAAAGGGACATCCATCCGACCGATGCTTCTTTGTGTGCAAAGCCTGCGGTGAGATCCACGACGCTGGCCAATGCCCGATGGAGGAGTTCTACAACTTGTTCCGCCAGTGGTTCAACCCCACCAAACACGCAGGCATGCTGCCGAGACGGCGGAAAAGATGTTAAACTAGGACGCTCGCCGGTTTTGAACCCGGTACGAGACGAGCGTTCTAGATACTGCGTCTATGCATATGTCGAGAAACAATCGGAGTCGATGGTTAGCAAGCTGATGAATCCGATCGACAATACATGTGATCTTCATGGGAAACCTACCGCTGCTGTGTCAAGTTTGCACAAGATCGATGAGTATTCGAGATCAAGTGTGACGATGGTCTTGGACATTTCGCCAGGAGAATCGCGTGGATACTGGAAGTACCACGTGCCTGACAAGAAGTTCAAGCAAGCGAAAGTTGTGGGGAAGATCAACAACGAAAAAGCAACCATGTTGTTTGACAGTGGTGCCGAGGTGTCTATTATTGACACCGCCTTTGCTCGTAAGGTTAGGTGCTACATTGACGAAAGTCAGACACTGGAATGTGAAGGTGTTGGAAAATCCCCATACACGGCGGACGGACGCACCAGACTCAAGATCACGCTTGCTGGATCGTTGTTCTATTTCTTCGACGTCTGTGTAGGCCCGCCAACTGGCGGTCAGGACTTGATCCTCGGCATGGACTGCATAGTCCCGGCCGGTATCCGCCTCGATCTTGCCGATGGCACTATCTGTCTCCCCATCGAAGTCCGTGTCCAGCTAGCCGGTAGACGACCACTCTATGGAGATCGCGTGGAATAGGTGACGTTGAACGAAGATCGATACGTTGACGTGGGAGGATCGACGGAGGTGAAGCTGCGCGCCGAGAGTCGGAAGCTGTGGGTATCCCGCGGAGATCGCTGGGTGTCTACCCTGATAGCAGGCCCTGGCAAGACACACTACCTGCAGCTGACAAACGTGAGCGATCGCAAGTTAGTTCTGAATCGTAACATGCGCGTCGGAATGTGGCTGGCCGGAGATCGGGTACCCCGCTTATCTGGATATGTCTCGGTAGGATCGCGCAGGTATGCCGAATGGCAGAACCTGGCCTACCAGGCGACGGTGGATATCGGCGAAGATCACCAGGAACTTGAGGAACCACAGGAGCCCGCCGTGGATCGGCCACAGTACAAGACTCCGGCTACGATCTTGCCCCGGCCGCCAAAAGTGGCAGTGCTCGGCGGTGGTGACGATGGAGATGGCGGAGAACACGACCGAAGGACTATGCGAGAAGGCGCCCCAACGATGGAAGAAACGCGACAACACGCGGGTCTGTCGCCGGCTGGGAAGGTACACGACAACATCGATGAGTGTACAAAGCGCCCAGTCCCAGGTGCAGAAAGGGCGATGTATGCAAAAGATTTCAGATGTCAGGATTCAAGTCATTGCCAAGATCGAGGTGTAGAGACGGGTGAAAATCAGAAACGCATTCAAGATCGACTTGCAGGGATTAGATAAAAATCTGAGACCCTGAGACAAGACCCGGACGAGAATAAACAAGATCTCGCCGATAATTACGCGAGAGAACATGCAGAAGACGAACATGAGTGCATCAAAGAAGGAGGTGAGCATTATGCAGAAGATCTCGAAGGGCACATGGCGGTATTGCCGGAGATCACGTTGACGACGGAAGAAGTCAAAATCGAGGATATCCAAGTGGAAACCCTGAGGACAGCACGCCGGAAGAGATCGAGCGACTAGTGAAGATCATCTGACGTCGCCGACACCTTCTAATTGGGAAGGGGAACGCCTTGCCACCTGCTGCGAAGGGAGCGATCGGCGATATTAATGTGGAAAATGTAAGACCAATAGCCCAACGGGTCCGCAAAGTCGCTCCGCAATTCCGCGAGAAATTGTACCTGCTGATCAAGGGTTTGCTGTCAGCCGAGATCATCCGACCCTCGACATCGCCATGGACGTCACCTGTAACGGGGTTACACGTAAAAGTGGCTACATCACTTGTAACCTAACAGAAGTGGNATCTTTCTACCCAATTAGAATCGTAGGATTCTGCCGACCACCCGTCGGCAAACCCCAATTACATAGTATGACTTTTAGGAGGTAACTCCACTACAAATAAGCAAATAAAACACAGTTCTCAATTTCACCTAAAGTGTTAATTATTATCTTTAATCTAGTCTTAATTATACTTGCAGGACGCAAGTATAATAAAGTTAATTCTAAGAAACCTACGCTTCCTCATACACGTGTAAGCTTAAGTATTGGGCTAAGTAGGCCCATTACAATATACCTCGGCAGGAGTTCCGTTACCATGTGTGCAAGTGCTAGGATCAGTTGCAGTTGGCTGGCGGAAGTCTATTTGGAAGGGATTGTATTCGGAACGGTACTCTATTTTATCGCACTCTATTTATAGTATGCCCTTGAAATGGGGGACTCTATTCGTAGGGAGCTCTAACACTTTAGGGCATACTAATCGATATTCTACGTAATTACAGATACCCTCTGTAAGGTAGTAGTATGACTACTACCTCAAAAAAACGAAAGGCATAGTACTCAAAAGTAATATTGGAGCAATTGCTATCAATCCCTGATTGTGCCTTTCTATTAATACATATTATTTTGACTGATTGGCAACCTTCTGCCAGATGGGCGCTAGATGTACTACCCATCTACAGTTCATATGGTAGGATTTTCGACCTTCAGATGGGCATTCCGATTTAAATCCTATCGTAGTCAATGAAGCACTCTGCAAGTATAAAGAAACATGTATTGGTGCATGATGCGTAAAGTGGATATCCCTTCGTTGGGATCACAGACCTTCCTCAACAACGCAAGTCGTGGGTCTTCCTTGTGGAGTTCATCGGAGGAACTAGATCGAAATACTGTTCGGCTTGGAGCTCTCCCTCCATTGCGTAGTTACTTAGACGGCCTCGGTGGGGGCCTTTGATTAGCTTCAGCACACGAAAATCTGCTTCCACGGAGTGCATTCCCCGTGAAATTCGATTAATGATGTGACGGGGTTCACACGCACCGTAGCGGGGGGGAAGCGTTAGCTTACGAACCACAACAGACGCCCGGCGTCTCTGTTGGCTTAAGTAGTAAAGTCCCTGCCTCTACTGTCGTGTGAGGTACCGAGTACCGAACGACTTGCGAACTTCTGGGTTAAAGCTAAACTAACTGTATTAATAACACTTTTAGATCATCACTACTGTAGACAGCCTAAATACTGACCGCCTTATAATGTCGCTAAACCAGGTGGGTGGCCTTCAGCTAACCTACTGATATAGGTTAAATTTAGCATACGTACTTATCCGGAAAGCGTACCTATACGAGAGCGGTGTGGGACACACCAGCAATGTGTGTCCTACACCGGAAAGTCTTATTCTTTCAATCCGCCATTTCCTGGCAACGGCGAGGCAACAAGGTGGCCCAATACAAGTGATGAACAGTGGATCCTGCCGTTAGCAGTAATGCAGCAGAGCATGCGTAGAACTAAGCCATTAGGATCGAGAATATGGGACGAGTCAGGGAACACGGCCTAGCAAGTTTGTACATGTAGTATCGGAGTGAATAGCTCAAGCGGGGTCAGTCTGAAACTGAAGCCCGGACCAACATTTGTCATTGCATTATTAGTGAGAGTTCTTGCGGTGTGTTTTCTAAGAGGGCAATAAGCCCAAGCCTTTTGGGATATATACTTGCTGAATAAGAACCTGAAACACGTAGCAAGATGTCGGGAGCGCCGAACACGTTAAGTATGACAAGTGGCAAGCCGAGAGCTGGAGTTGAGACCAAAAAAAAGGAGTTCCGGTGAACTGGAATGGTGAGCACTGGGACTACTACAAGGCTTTGATGACAAGTCTCTTTGAAGAAGATGACTTAGAAGGCATTGCTGGTGGAACGAAGAAACCTCCTGGTCCGAATGCAAAAGAAGGGGACAAGTTGGAGTGGAAGCAGAATCAAGGAACTGTGAAACGGTTGATTCTGGGGTCACTGTCTCTGGAACTTGCGCAGCGTGTCATGCGGAAAGCAGATGGGACTGAGCTGTCGAAAACACTGGTGGAGCTGTTTGAGGAGCCCAAGAACAAAACGTTATACGTGCACCAACAACGCCAACTGGTTCACTAGTTGTGGCACACTCGCGCACGGAAGGAAGATGATATGGTGTTGCATCTTGGAAAAATGTATGACATCCGAGACCGTCTTGCGACCATGAAATACACTGTCCATGATGTGGACGTGGTTGACGCTCTGCTGAATAGTTTGCCGAGGCATGCTAAGTACCAACAACTATCGCAGGTGGTAACGTTGAGTCCAGGAGCGACATACTTTGGGGATGACATCCGTGATCTGATCCTGGTAGCTGCATCGCAGTTGAAGGAGGAGAACATGGATACATTTGGAGGTTGAAGAACAGCTGGTAACAACTGAAACGGTGGTGATACTAAGGTTGGGAAAGCTGAAAACCAGGAGGGTCACCAGCAGCAACAGCAGAAGAAATCAAAGGAAATTAAATGTTTCCATTGCCACAAGACAGGTCACATCAGGGAAAATTGCCCCGAGCGAGAAACAAAGGATTCAAAGGAATCTAGTAGTGCTGAAGTGGCGCAGCCACATGCACAGTAGCCGAAAAATGAGATTCGCACTGACTATGCAAAGCATCGATAGGGGTTGGATGTAGATGACAAGGACAAGGCGTTTGATCGTGGAGATGATTCTGGCGCTGTAACACCAACGGCTGGAGGATACAATTCTCATCGTTGGGTGTACTATACGGGCGTGAGCACTCACGTCGCAGGTCCAAGTACTACGTTGTGGAGTATCATGAATTTGATGAAAGCCAAGAAGACATCAAAGGGTTTGTTAGAGTAATTCAACCTGCTTCACGCGGTGTTGGAGTCATTGCATTGACCACTGATGTGGGCGATGGTGCACTGACCCCTATATTCTTGGAGGATGTGGTTATGTACAGGATGTGAACTGGAACCTGTTTTCAGTTGAATTAGCGATGAAGCTAGGCTTCGTGGAGAAGAAAAACCAAAAGACTGGCGAATGTGAAATGTTTCGCCGGAGTGAATTGGTTCTGCGGTGCAACGTAGCCGAAAAAATGTGTGGACTTTCAATGCGCAGAATGCATGGACCGAAGAAGAGTCTCGAAATGAAACAGCTGGTGAAATGGCAAATTTCACGAACGCTGATGGCGTTGCCGCTATTCGGGCATGGCATGTTCGACTCGGTCACACGTGCGCACAACACTGAAAAAATGTTTGATAAAGACCTTGTGCATGGAATGCCCTTGAGAGGCCGTGAACTACCATCGTGCGGAGCCTGCGAGACTACGAAGCAAAAGCGAACGAAGCGTGAAATGCTGTTCGAACATGATTACAAGGAGCCGAATGAGATCGTCTGCGTGGGTTTGATGGATCCCGGACGGAAGAAGAAAACACGGTACTCCCATGTACTCGTTATCGTGGATGGCTATTCACGCTGGATGACTGTCTATCTGTTAACAAATAAAGCTGAGGCAGGACAACGACTCCAGGAGTATGTGATGTGGGCAGAACGACAACTATCACGACCAGTAAAAAAGATTGTGTCGGATAGTGGAAGTGAATTCATGAACTACGCGTTAATGAGCTGGTGTGCAAAGCACGGGTTTCAACCAATAACGTTGGCACCTGGTGGGTCGTCGGTGAACTACGCTGAGCGTGCGATTCAAACGCTGCGGAACACCACGAAGGCGATGTTGAACCACTCGGGTCTTCCATTGAGTTTCTGGCTGGATTCGTTACGAAATGCGACATATGTCCGAAACCGAGTGCTGTGTAGAAGTACGATGCGGACACCATTCGAGTTGTTCTATGAAAGAAGCCGGACGTACACAGAATCCGAACGTTTGGAGCCTTGACATATGCTCATATCCCGAAGGACATGCGGCCGAAGATGGCTGACACAAGTGATGTGGGGTTCCTGCTTGGGTATATGAAAGATAATGTGGACTGTAAAGTCTATTTTCCGCAATATCACACATCTCGTGTTGTTTACACTGTCCGTGTAAATGAAGACATCTTCTATCGAGACCGAATTGCGTTGCCACCCTCCGTAGTATGATGGGTAGCTGATCAACATGATGATGTTGAGGGGGGGATAGTGAGGATGATAGTGAGGATGATGAAATCATGGATGATGAGATGGAAAGTGTGAATTCGTGCCTTGAAGACACAAATATCGATGACGATGATGAACTTGACGATATGAACGATGTTGAGAGCGTTGTCGATGCAGACGATGTTGAGATCTTTGATGATGGAAATTATGGCGAGGGAAAACCATCGTTGATGCGACCTCGTGTCTTTTTGCACCCATTGGCGGATAAGCAGTATGATGAACATGCAGAGGGGGTAGACGAAGTTGAAGTCGATGACAACGAAGTGTGCAACGACAATAACACTGAAACAGATGCTTCTACTGAAAATTATGAAATCGAAAGTGATGCGAATGGTTCTGCTCCTACGTTTGATGACAATGTCGGTGACGACAATGATCAACAATAAGATGGCTACAATGAGGAAGATGATGTTACGTCGGAAATCATCAGTGAACATGGCGACGCTGACAAGGGTGACGACGGTGCAGACTCTGGCGTTGAAGAGGCAGAGCCAGAGTGCATGGATATTGAAACATATGGTATTGGTGAAGATGAGGAATCAATCATAAATCAAGAGCTGGCATAATTGGATCGCATGCATGCACTCAGTGTGGTACCGATTCAGCGTAATAAGCGCGGCCGCAACTCAATAATTGATCGCAGAGAGGATAGCAAGAAACAGTCCTATGAACCACGAGAAGTGAAACGTTCTAAACGTGACCATAAGAGACCAAAGTATTTGGAGGACTATATACTGAATTACACACTGAGACTGAAGTTGATTGGAAAAAAGTGGCGTGCCTCGGAAGTGAAAGTTCCACGGACATTTCGCGAAGCTATGCGTTCCTCACAGGCAGGTGAATGGAGAGTGGCTATGCAAAGTGAGATGCAGGTTTTGCGTGAAAAAATCGTGCTGATTTAATCAAGAGACTCCCTGAGGGGGAGTATGTGATCGACACGAAGTGGGTGTACGATTTGAAACCGACGAAATGGGCTATATTATTCGGTTTCGTGCACGAATCGTAGCGAAGGGATTCAGACAGATCCCTGATGTAGATTTCGTAGCGTTCTCGCCTGTAGCAAGACCGTCGACCTACCGGATGATGCTGACATTAGGATGCTTGTTAGGATGTAAAGTCTGGCAGGGCGATGGGAATAATGCTTATCTGGATTCGAAGCTGAACATAAAGCAGTACATAAAGAACATCGACGGATTCTCGGATGAAGATTGCATCTGTCGAGTTGATCAAGCATTGTATGGATTAAAACAATCGGGCAAAGAATGGAATGAAGAAATCGATGGCTGGATGAAGAGCAGAGAATTTATGCAGTGTAAGACAGAGCCATGTCTCTACTTCTATGCCCAAGATGAAGTGTTAGCATTCATATTATTTTTGTAGATGATGTGCTGATTACGACGAACTCTGAGAAGTTCAAATGCGAGTTGTTTGCAGACCTGGAGAAGACGTACGGTTTTAAGGACATGAGGGTATTGACGAACTACCATGGAATCCGTGTGCGTCAGGCGGGCACTGACATGATGGTCGACCAGGAGCAATGCGCACGAAACCTTTGTGAGAAGTTTGACCTAAAGGAAGGTTAGTCCAACAAGTGCGGCATACCAGTGGAGACAACCGTGATGCTGAAGAAGGGTGAACACGAAAAGAACGAAAATTGTCAACATACACAAGGAAAGGTTCTGTACCGAGAAGCAATCGGAGGTCTGATGTATTTAATGACTGGTACACGTCCAGACTTAATGTTTGCGGTCGGGTAATTGAGCCGTTTGTGGATCAACATGTCGGAGCGCTGAAGCGTGTGATGCGATATTTGATGAGTACGTTGAGTAAAGGCATCACGTACAAGAAGCGGAAAACATTGGACATTGGAGTATATCTCCATGGACATTCAGACAGTGATTGGGCAAACAATGTTGATACTCGGAAGAGCACAACAGGATTCGTTTTCACCCTTATGGGGGGGGCAGTCTCGTGGGCATCACGAAGACAAACGATTGTGGCACAAGCAACAGCTGAAGCAGAGTATGTTGCAGCATGTGAGGCGGCCATGGAGGGAAAAGCTTTGACGAACATCTTGGATGAATTGTTGCCAGAAATGCAGCGAAAGGTTACATTGGGAGTGGATAATCAATCTTCCTACGTAATGGCGACAAACCCGACCTTCTGACGACGAACGACGAACGACGAACGACGAACGAGAGACATCGATTGAAATGGCACTACGTGCGAGAACAAGTCGCGAAGAAAGAGCTCTGTATGCTGAAGGTGAAGTCTGCTGACAATCTAGCAGATCTATCCACGAAGGCGTTGGCAAAGCCGCGTTTTGAACATTTATCGAGCATGATTGGAATGAGAGCAACAGCAACAGTCTAACATGCAAGACTGGTGGTGAGCACGATATCGTGTTGCGTGCAGTGCAGCTGAAAGCAACACAAGCACGGCAAAGGAGGAGTGATGAAAAGTGGATCCTGCCGTTAGCAGTAATGCAGCAGAGCATGCGTAGGACTCAGCCGTTAGGATCGAGAATATGGAACAAGTCAGAGAACAAGACCTAACAAGTTTTGTATATGTAGTATTGGAGTGAATAGAGCAAGCGGGGTCAGTCTGGAACTGAAGCCCGGACCAACAAGTTGTCATTGCATTGTTTGTGAGAGTTCTTGCGGTCGGTATTCTAAGAATTAATAGCTAGACCAATTACAGAGCAACCAGTAGGTTAAATTCTCCTTTCGTGTTAGCAATTTCCATGCCTCGTCGAGCTTCTCACGTGCCTGCCCCTCCATACAGGCACCGTCGGTCATGATCCAGAATTCCCAGATATTGTCGAACAGACAGCTAATCATAGAGAAATTAATAGCCACTACAGATCGCCGATGTCGTTTTCATTAGGGGTCCTAGAGTCATGTTCTGAAGTGTCCCCACCGCCTAAAGTAACAAACAGTAGGCGATCGGCCTCAAGCCAAGTTCACGTTCGTATTTCTTGAGCCACTTGGCTCGTGCTGGTATTGACTGGCTGCGTGAGGCACTCATTAATGTCCGGCTAGTCACCTTCTACCATGTCTGTCGGAGGCGGTGTCACCTTTTATCGGCCTTTATCTCTGCACTTCATTCATAGGTGGTAAAAACTTCTGCGCGGAGAGCTGCTTAGCATGGAGTGAGGACCGCACAAGCAAGTGTAACTGTTCGAGTGCAATCGCCATACAAAACTCCATATAAAAAACTTACTTTCAAATGGGCAGTCTCAGCGACCTTCAAATGAGCATTTTGTCCTGAAAACGCCCCTCTGGCAGAAGCCTGCTAATCGGTTCTCAAAAGAGGAGTTAAAAAAACAAGTATTTTTAAGAAATACTTGTTTTTTTACTCCTCTTTTGGAAACTAAACGTGCCCCTAACGATGTACATGGAATCCACACATTGATAAATTCGTTTTTATCAATCAAATCGGATGAGACTGAAACTTTGCTAGCATCTTCATCTATTTAATAATTAAGTAATAAGAAGTGGTGAAGTTAAGGCCGTGTTACATGTGTTATGTGTGTGTATTAATTCTACCCGGGTTTTTCCTATTTTCTTTTTTTTTCTGCTCTTTTCTCCTATTTTTCTGGCTGGTTTCCGCTAATGAGTCACAGGTCACAGGTCTGCGTATTCGTGGTACCCTCATGGCGATGGCTGATTTGGCTCGGCTTTGACCTCTGCTGTCGCTGGTGTAAGGTGAAGGGGAAGCCGAGATTGTAGATCAGGAGCATCAGCAGGAAACGTCTGTCGCCGGCGGGACTCGAACCTGCACCGCAAGACGGATTCGAAGTTAAGGTGCCACCCTTAACACTGGACCACCACCAGCCCCCATGAATAAGTAACAAATGAGTGTCAGTTCGAGAGCGTTCGCCGAGCACCAACGACGAGCTCTACTGTTAGGTAGCATAGTTAGTTGCAAGTGAAGCGGAAGGTCGCGTTCATGATGGCTACACTCCTCATCAATATATTACGCGACTCTTCAGCAAGTACCTATAGCAAAAATAAATTGCAGTTTGAAAACCTATTTTTGGTGCACCACGATCAATTACGACCTGAGTGGCCATTTTGTTTAGGCTATTACTCGTTTGCTACTAGACCTATGAAGTAATGCACACCACCATCATGTTACAAAAATAGAGGCTTTCGACTGGTACCAGTCTCGATTTCATAGCTGCCTTCATTAGGGTACCAAATTTTGCAAATGCCCGCAAAGGCACTTTTAGGGTACATCACTAGGGGACGTTCAGTTTACTAAAATAGATTGCCAAGTTCGACTCCCCCTAAAAAGTAAGTACATTTTTTGTGCTAGCTTATGCTCATTTTTTGGGAAATTTTCTGTTCATTTAGAGGAATTAATCAAAACAAGTAGACTGACAGGCGTTTGTATGCATCTACTATAAGTAGATTTCGAATTAGGCTGATTCTACAAAGAGATCAAATCGGACTGCTGTAGAACGATGCTACACATTACATGTAGAGTCGTACGACCTACACTGTTATGTGCGTAACAGCGTACGATTTGCTTTTATTTAAACGGCTCTGCTATCACTTCGCAGACTTCGCAGTGGTGAACTATATTTTGTATAACAGCCATCAAAGAATAGATGCCCTCATACGATGAAGTCACCTCTAACTCATCCGAGGTATAATTGCGAATAATTGACTGAGTAATCCGTGTTGATCCTCTTACCCACTTCAAGCGTTTTTTTTCAAGGGATTTTATTTGGACCATATGCGGTTCATCACCAAAATGGATCAAATCGTTAGGTCAGTCGTGATCAAGGGATTTGATCAGAAAAACATTTAAATACGGTTTTGAGTGGTTGACCACCGCCGTCATTTGCTCTTTAGCGAAGCGAGAAGACAAATCTCCCGTACTCAGCGCAACCATAGCTCATCAAGTTTCCAGCGACGTCGTAGGCCCCTGTTCGCCAGTAGCCAGCGGCCGCTTCTCACCTCGATGTAACTCCGGTCATCACCGTAGCACGCGGTGGGGCAACTTGCAACTTCGACGGCATTCTCCTCGGCGCACCAGCTCTGGTTACAATCGCGTCAACGCTGGATTAGAACTTTGGGTCTAAGTCAGCGCGACATCTCGGACCGCGGGCACCTCCCCAGGCGACGCAAAATCTTGGGTCGTGCGCACCACTCCTGTCAACGCAGAACTATAGGGTATGGGCGCCACAGAAGATCGGACCGTGAGCGTCGCACACCTCGATGTCGCAGCTTGGATCGTGAGGCGTAGAAGCTCCCACTGTTGGCGTAGCCCAAGTCGCAGCGGCTGCTCCTGCTGTCGGCGTCACCCGAGTCGTAGCAGCAGCTCAAGCTGTGAGCGTCACCTGAGTCGCAGCAATAGCTCAGACTCGGCTCAAGCAGGCGCAGCAGCTCAGACATCACGCGCTGCAACGAGCAGTGACTCAGGCGGCCGCTACCGTCTCACGCGATAAAGCTCGGTCCATCTAAGCTGTTCGACTCGGTGCGGCGAATCAGAAGACAGTACACTTGCACCGCAGAGCAACACATACAACAGTCAGTCGAGGATTGGGCGGTGGGCGCAGTGCAGAAAGTGAGCGTGCGGGACAAACCGCACTAGTGTTCCCTGCCGCCCCAGATTCAACTGATTCGACTGTATCGGCTTTAGCGGCGCTGTCGAGTAATACACAGAGCGGACAGGTGGAACAGAACGTACGTGCATCAAGTGGCCATCGTACGCGACGCGCAGGTGTACATGCCACGGACCACGCGTTCACGGGCTACCCTTGGTCAGGAAACAAGCTATCCTACAGATGTAGCTATTACAGACGCACAAATTGCACAGCGAAGTTGCATTTCTACCACAAGCAGACGAGTATACTAGTAGTACAATTTGTGGCGAGCACGCTAGTGAGCTGTTGTGCAAGCATTATTTCTTGACGGAATATTTTACCCATGCGTAGTGATGATGGCATTCTACAATGCGTTGGACCGCTTTGTCCGGCGTTCTTTATGCTGTGTAGCGGTAACCCTGAAGACACTGATGAAGGCAGTGAATATAGCTTCATATGGTGACGGTGATTCCTCTCAAGAAGATTGGAGCGCGGACATCAAATACGGGCAAGAGACTCATAGGAGCTCGTGCGGCCAGAAGCACATGTATATCTTACTCAGAGGCAATGTGGGGTAGGTGTTGGTAGTAATTTCGAAACACATGGCTAAAGAGCATCAAGCCTTGCTTTTAAGAGGACTACGCTGCCATGATCACCCTTGCGAATAATTATCTCGGGCCTTTTAATTGTGAGATTAATGCGGCTGTGGCAGCCCCTCACCTATCACTGCTTTCATTTGGCGCCGTTATTTTAATCCGTGTCTAAGCGCTACGTTGATACTGTACTACCAGGTACCCCTCGAAGAAGTGGTGCCGACGGAACCCTCAGCCAACGAAACTACCAGTACCAGTGGAACTTCGTGAGAGTGACGATGTAGGCACGGCAGGTAGTTAGACGCACACGAACTTTGTAACTGCATGCAGTTACTAATGATTGAAGAAGGGCACTTCAAACTATCTTTTGCTTTCACGACGACCAAGGCTTTGGGTCAGGCTCGAGCTCTACCGATCAAGAGATTTGGTCAGTTGACCAGTTCCAAATATGGTCCAAAAAAAGTCTACCTATTTTCGAGCAGTATTTTGTTTATCCTTTAAGAGACCAAATGTTGTTTTGTAGTTTTCAGAAAGGTAGAAGCATAATACATCGAAGTAGCTAACATAGGACAAGACACGGATCTGAATCACAAATAAAACTCGTTTTAGATATTCAAATGACATCCATTTTTTATACACTTTCATGCATACAACTTTCAAAATTTGGGTCCAAGTAAAGCAAACGCACTGAAAATGCCCAAAACTATCTACTGCAGCGATGTACGCTCAGCGCACATCGTGTGACGGCATGATCGTCGTAGCACAGGCAAATATGTAGTCTAATAAGTATGTGTAATACAAGGAGACTACATATATGAAGTAAGGATCTTGGCATGCTCTAGATGCTAGTTACCACAGCCGTGGCGCACCGTTGGCGACGTTCGCGAACCCTGGCTCGAAACTCAAAATATTGGCCGAGTACGGTGAGCGTACATCGCTGCAGTAGATAGTTTTGGGCATTTTCAGTGCGTTTGCTTTACTTGGACCCAAATTTTGAAAGTTGTATGCATGAAAGTGCATAAAAAAATGGATGTCATTTGAATATCTAAAACAAAGTGGATGTGCTACCCTTATGGTCAACACTGTATTCTTGTTTTCAATACAAGAGTAGCACACAAAAATAGAGAAGTGTACACCGGGCAGCAGAGGCCAAGGTTCGGATGTGAGCACCATCAACTGTTCATAAGTAAATCTACCTGTATTCTACCAAATTTTGATGCCTTTGTCGAGAAATGCTCGGCTGTCGCAAATGAGGCCGCGCCTATGATGAATATAACTACTGGCGTGACGCATGCTTGGCGGGCGTCGCGGCACGGCACGTCACATTGGAAGCTCGTGGACGATGAAGAGGGAAAGTGACTGGGAGGGCATCGGAGGATTGCAAGCACAACAACTTGAAGTTTGATTTATTTCTCACATAAGCCACCTCCGAGGGTGATTTGGTTCATAAATGAGCGAGGAATTAATCAAAACAAGTAGATTGACAGGCGTTTGTAAAAACGTAAGTAGATTTATCGGAACTTGTAGACGATTATCCGGCGCCTGCTCTTACAGACTCTATCTGCCAAAGCTGCCCTGATATTAAGAAGATGCTAGCCAGGGGTGGATATTCAGTCTAGGGTTATTTGGGAGCCATTTTCATGTTCGATCCCCTCTTATTGGCAGGCGCTGGCAAAAACGTAAGTAAATCGATGCATCTACTTATACGTAGATTTATCAGAACTTGTATTGTACCGATTATCTGACGTCAATAATCGAGCAATCACACTTCTCGAGCCAACGTTCTCGACAGAGGCATCAAAAATTGGTAGGATACAGATAGATTTACTCAGTAATCGTTGATGGTGTTCACATCTTTTATCAGCCAATCAAATGATAACATTGCAAAACATTAAAACAGCCAATACAAATGCATGTTACACACAAACCACCCAGTCTTAGTCTTAGAAATTGGTATGAAATGGAAACGGCGACGGGCCCTCGAAGGGTGTGTGCGCTAGTGCAAGAAGCTGATGTCGAAGTAGAATATGACTAAGCACTGCAAGGTGTGTGGCAAGAAGAAGGCCCCCAAGACGCGCAAGGCGATCAACCGCGACACATACCTCCTAAGAAACAGCAGGAGAAACGATTCTATGACAAGTTTCGTCGTCTTGAAGGTATAATATTCTTTATTTAATAAATTGTCTAAAACGAATTTTGTGTAGATGTAGTGGCTCGTGGGTGGTTGAGCAAGTCTGTGTTGTCAAGAAGGCGTCTCGACTAGCTGCGGTATACGGTTAGATACTGGTATTACCTTCTGTCAGCAGTATTGCAATCATTCTTGCGATTACAGGATGGATATTACGAGACGCATGGGTACAAAATTGTGGGTACAGTATGGGTTTCTACGTTGCAGTCGCTGATTGGGTGGAGTAACTCAGTATCCAGTGAAGAATCCAGTAGTGTGTATCCAGTAGGGAATCCAGTAGGCTTAGAGGTAGCACAGGGTTTGCGACTAAGGACCTAATCAATCACTTTGCATTTTATCAACAACTGCTCAAGCGACCTTCCAATTGGTTATGAGCCCAAGCCCCGCAGACTCTGCCTAAGACTCCGACTACGCCTTCGCCATGGATACCACGCCGACCACGACCGCCCGCATCAACAACTTCGACGGAACAAACTTCCACACGTGGAATTCAAGATGCGGATGGAGCTGGAGGAGCGCGAACTATGGGAAGCGACAAGTGGAGAATCAAGCTGGAACAGTGCAAGGCCAAGGCGGATCAAGAACTCTTTCGGAATAAGTCGCGCAAGGCGATGGCAATCGACTGTCTCGTGATGGAGGATTCGCATCTGCCGCTGGTCTTGTCGGCGAGTGGCGCGCATGCTGCATGTTCGAAACTTGAAGGACACTTCGAGAAGAGGAGCCTGGCGAACAAGCTCTTCCTTCGTCGACGTTTCTTCACGACAATGATGGAAGAAGGTGATGATGTGTTGGAGCACATCAATAAAGTCAAGACCTGGCGGAACATTTTGATGCAGTGGACGCTCTGGTCACCGAGGACGACTTAGTGATCACGCTCCTTGAGACATTGAGCGAATCGTACCAGTTCCTGATCACGGTGTTGGAGTCAAGAGCCGACACACTGACGTGTAAACTCGTGACGTCTCGGCTACTGCATGAAGACATGAAGCGCAAGGAACAACGTCGTGGTGCCAATGAAACCACGCATGGTCAAACGACCATGGCGTACAACAACGGGAACATCAAGCGCATAGGGCGTCTGGTGAAGAAGGTTGGAGCATGCAGCTACTGTGGAAAACAAGGACACTGGATCGCAGAGTGTTCGTCGCAGATCCAAGACAACAACGACCGTCAGCGATCGCAGCGTGCGAATGTCGCGCAGGTGAAGAAGATTCTGGCGCCTACCTGTTCTTCGTTGACGGCGATGGCGGTGCTGCCAGCGACGCAGCACATAGCGCAATCCACGAAATTTATGAAGAACTACAAGGCCTACACGCCTGTGGACGTGTGTCTCGCAGACGACGGAATAGTCCAGGCTATCGGTAGCGGCGATATTGTGATGATGATGAAGGCGCCTCACGGTATGAAGAAGAGTGTGCTTACGAACGTGAGGCACATCCCAACGCTATCACGCAACCTCTCTCCATCGGTCGCTTCCCCAAGGACGTCGGCCCAGTGACATTCGATAGTGACTGATGCCTCGTCGATATGAATAGCATGAAGTGCGCAATCGGTGCTCGAGAAGGCAAGTTGTTCAATCTTTGTGTGACACCAGTGATGCCTGACGAGGCTAAGGCGGCAAGTTCGAAGGATCATACAGAGTACACCACGTTGTACTTCTAGCACCTTCGACTTGGTCGCTTTGACCCTGGCGGTCTATACGCCACCGTCAAAGAAAAAAAAGTGATGACTTTTTTTTCTTCTTTTCGAAGCCTTTGCTCGGGGTGCCTTCCGTTGCCCCGCT
>LGSN01000998.1:0-15704 GCA_001314375.1 Phytophthora podocarpi | reverse complement strand
TTCAATGAGCACTTATACCAGTGGTTTGTTGGCATGTCCTCGTATGCTGTGTTAAGTACGATATTTGTTAAAACCTAACCCATTTGGACGTGGGGTGACGCTTCTGACAGGGAGATTAAGGTACTTTTTGATACACGGATAAAACACCGATGGAGAGGGGCGACGCAGTAGGTCCATAGCCGCGGCGCCAACTAATGCGAGCGCGCGTAGCCATAGCAAACCGGCGCGGGGAGCTCGCGAAGCAGGGCCGCGCGGTATTTGCGAATGCGGGCCCAGCGCCGAGCATTCCTGCGAGCCGCGCATTGCACTCGCCAGGACAATCTATCTCCATAGCGCGAGCGAAAAGCGAACCGCGGATGCGCCCAGCCAAGCGTAGCGCGGCTGGTCTCTTCGGTATTTACTTCTAATCCTCGATTATGTCTTAATGCGACACGTGGGAAGTCAAAAGTATACAATAGCCAAGTCAAATGATTTGTAGGTACTGATAGGGCAAAATGTGGTGCGCCAAAGACGTCCTCGCCTCCAAACAAGCATGTCCACTATGTCAGCGACCTTGAAGTGGAACGAAAGCGTGTGGCGGTAACACGCAGCGCACAGCTCAGGTGTCGCCGTACGAGGGAACATAGCCTGCGCGGTATTTGTCAGGTGGAACTGGCGATGCACCTTCATCGTGGTGTCTTCTGGAACAGTCAGGATATGACAAGCTTCTTCTAGCTGTGATCTGCCCATTAAGGCGAAGTTGAAGCTGTAGAGTAGGATTGTGAATACTCCAAAAGACTCGCTTTATCAGTATCTATTGGCTGTTGGCCGCCAGAAAGAATACCATTGGTATAATCAACAGGTATCTGTTATTACATGTAGAAGCAGCCATTGTGGCGGGAACAGCTCGCACCAAAACAACCTGCTACAGATGAACTGGTGTAACGATATATTATGTCGTACTTAATACGATCATGGCCGTTCCCTTACAGTTTGTATACAGTCAAAATATATCTGCCTACCGGTAACTTGAAACATGATAGATTGTGATGATAGATTGAGCCCTCCTTCTGTCGTCTTGCAATGTCTTGTCCGAGAATATCTTGAAGAACAAGCCGATTTTGCCTATGTTGAACGGTAGGTGTCATACAGTGCACAGCGCTTCAGAACATTGTGGACTGCGGCGATTTAGTCTTCCTAAACTTTATCCTAGTTGAACCTTGAATATCTGATTTTGAAACAATTTTGCAAATCATATTTCATAAAAATATAATTAGTAAAAATATTAATACATTCTAGTGTGTCCGCCTTTGAATACAATGTTGTCCGAGGTTGTCCGATGAACGGCTTGGTTTCTCAGGATGGGTGAAATTGTTCCTTGGGCTGGAGCATTTTTCAGCTCGAAGTCGCGTGCAGNGACTCACGAGGCGCCATTGTTGGGCTCTCGAGCAAGCCTGAAAATGAAGCCAGCACTCACGGGCTGGTGGAGGGGTGTTTGGAGCTACATGTACAATACCGATGTAGTGAGTGGACAGTACGTAATCCTCCCTAAGATGATCACCTTGCTATACTTGATAGCAAATGTGTCTACGAGCCATATTGAGTAAGGGAGGTTTATCTGTATGCTCCAATTATTTGGTATATTCGGTTTGGGAGGTTTGCCATTTTGGATTTGCTCTTGTCCTATTTGAATTTGCATACAGTAATCTGTGTTAATATGAAACGGGGTTACAATTATTAGTCTGACAAACTTTATACAGCGCCAACTGCGATGCGACGATAAGTAGATGGGCAAGGTACTGAAGCCAAAAAAATCAGGGGTCAATCACCACCTTCTTATAGCAGAATTTGAATATTGGCGCGTGTAGCGCTTTTCGCTCCTCGCTTCACTCCCTACGTCTTCACATTTGCATTTCCTCCATCCCCCGCAAACACTCCCCCATAGCCCCCAAGATGTCGACCAAGCGCCTCCGACCCACCTGGAGCAAGAAGACCAAGATCATCGAGAAGGCCAAGCTCTCCACCTGCCGTGCACACGGACATCAATTCAACCCATACATTTTCTTAGTGATTTGTGCAACCATCACTCTACAAGCATTCATTTAATATAAGATTTTGTATGAGGATGGGGTGGCCGTACGTTGTGACCACTTGCCCAAATCGTTTTTTTTGTATGCGAACTAGACATGAAGAGCACGTCATATGTCTGAATAACACATAAACTACATAAAACATAGGTTCAGCACCGTAAGGCAGTGTCTTGGTACATTACTTTCAGAAGGGATGATTTTTCTGCACAGAACGGACTTTCAACGAATAGCATCACTTGCTTCCATAGCATTTTAGCGAACCAGAGAGATCAAGCCGAAAACGGACGCCGAGATCTAATGTGCTTCTACCATAATATGGCAGCAGTGAGTTACTTCCGCAAGTGCGCAATCCTAGCACCGGCTGACTTTGAAGAATGGGAAGGTGAAATTAAGCGCGTCCTTCGCAGCGTGAACTCCTATCGCATCACAAAGGTTAAGATCAAAGCAGTCCTTCGCGATCCTTCCTTCGGAGAAGTGGAGAGGGTGCTGCCGACTGGCTGGATCTTCAGGGACGCCCACTGTACTACCTGGAAAATATACTTGACAAGAAGAAATACAAGAACGGGAATTTTAAGTACGTAGTCGAGTGACTGCCAACCTGGGAGCCACCAGAGAATCTGCCCATGACGGAAATTAGGAAGTTCAACAAAACGCGCAACAAACTTATCGAGAAGACATTGATTGAATCTCATGCGTCTTTCGGGAAATGAGGTGCCAACACGAATGCGGAATTACGACAACTGATGCAATGTGGGCTGCGGGTCCGCCTTCAACTCGGTACGGTACAGGAAGCCCACAGGGTCCAAATGCACCAGCTCCACAGCAGTAACAACGCAAAACGGTTCAACCCTTCTCTAAAATTCCTGTCATGAACACGCTACAGTTAAAATTATAATCAAAATAAAATACAATTCATAAGCCAAAACACACCAGTATGTAGAGTACAAACACCGTCGTCATTTTACTTCTGTCGCCCCACTGCTGCCATTTTGAAGGTGCAGATGCTGGATTCAATGAGCATGCCACGCACGCTGCCAACGCACGTCACCCATGGGGGCGCGGCAGCCGTCACCTTCGCTGCTGCTCCAACGCCGCAGATTCGTAAGTTTGAGTACGGTACATGAGGGGCTCACTGCACTCCATGGTTGTGTAGTATACACAACCAACGCAGAACTGACTCCCTCTCTTCCCCTACCCCTATGCACATCTCTCTCTCACTCTGTGCTGTGTCCAAGTTTTCTGTGTTATTCAGGCGGATTTGTGTGAACGATCAACTACTCCATAACGTACAAAACCGTGAGTGCCAGTTTCTTCTTATCGTGTTTTGGTACTCATGTCAAAACCGCTCCTTCATACGATAAAAATTGACGAAGTTATAGTGATTTGTAGGAGCAGCCTTATTAAATTAGCCAGGAGTGTATATATCAGGTGTTGTCTAATAACGCACATTACTGTAATATTATTGACAAATCGGACTTGCCTATGCTCAATTTGATTTCCACTTGGCCAAATAGGGCTGGAAAGGTGTACTACGTACTAGTATTAATACGTGTAGTACGTAAAAATTAAATAGGAACTACTGTAGTACACCATTTAAAGATCAAATTGAGACGAGTTAAAATCAAAACAAGCCGTGCTTGCGCCCCGAGAAGCCCTGCAATTTGTATTTACAGTAATCTATGTATTGTGAAAACCGGTCGGAATGTCTAATCCGACTCTAAATCAGCCGTTTAAGAGTTGTATTTAGAGTTGTATACTCTCAATTGAAGTGCTATTGAAAGATTACTACCTTCGATTAAACTCTGAATTGAGGATGTGCAGTTCAACTCCCCGAATTATGGGCAATTGGTAATGCACATTCTGACCGCTTTTCAAAATACATACACTGTACTGTAGTATAAATAAGATCAATGATAGATGCACTTATCATATCGCACTTAAGCGAGAGTAGAAACCTCCAAACATAAGCACTTTGGTAAATTATGTACCTAGTGGCATCAAACACGTGTACAAACGGATATATTACCAGACATTGGGTACCCAGGTGGTGACCCAAGGGGAGTTCGCAGTTCGAAGGGAGCATGAATTATCTATGACCGTTACGAAAGCCTCAAGTCTCGTTAGTACCAAAGACGAACTTGATTCCGAGCGTGGCGAAGAAAACTAATAACGCTTGCACTGCAGATCAATAATTCAATAGTGAGTCGAAGCTAGCTGTGTTGCATGGGGAAATGCAGCAGCCAAAACATCCTTACAGTTGTCAGCGACTACTCCGGCTCACAACAGTGAGCAAGGGAGGACCAACTATGACCTAGATTATTTCCTGGACTACTTCGCATAGTATTTCCTGGATCCACCTTTCTCCCTCATAGTCACAACCACTCTCCTCTCTCTTCATTATATCAAACTGGAATGACACCTACAGTAACAGCCTAATTACCTGCCTATAGCCGGAGTTTACCATAGAAGTCTCGTACTCTCACTTCATTATATATTAGATATGCCGAACCACATGCATCCTTATGCAATATGCATCACGCGACCAACTCCATGCGGAGCGCACGTTCCAGTACGGAACTGGCAGTACTACACTTCTTGCATATCGACGTCCGTGTCACAGCTCGTCACAGCAGCCTCAACTGCAGCCCAGGATTTTGGTACATCTTCAGTGTTCAGTCGGTCTCGTTGGCGTTCAAATTCAGCCGGGCCCAAAGCCTTGGTGAAAATGTATGCGAGGTTCTCAGCACTTGGCACGTACACCACATCTAGTTCTTTCATTTGAATATATTCACTGACGAATCGTGCATGTTTTGCCATATGACGAACTATCGACGTGTTGCCGTTACTGACAATCACCGCAATCGTGCTCTGGTTATCACAGTGGATCTGAACTTGCGGTTATTGGCTACCATATCCCAGCTCCAGAATTAGTGCTACCATTTTGCAGCATCCACAGCAGGAAATCAACACAGAACTGCAAGAGTCCTATGTCACTCGCCGTTGGCGGTGCCTTTTCACATTCAGACATTACCGTGTAGGCGCAGTAAATAGCCCGGCACGGGTCGGCTTGTTTCCGAACACGACTGGTGATCAGCATCGCAGAGATCATGCAACATAAGATCTTCCTGCATCACCCTATATACGAGTCCCATATTCTTGGTGGTTAGTACATAGCGCACAACCCGTTGCGCGGCCCTGTAGTTTTCCGTCGCGTACGCATTCATGTAGCGTCCTAGTGTTCGTACTGCATTTGCTAGGTCTGGTCGCGTGCATGCAACAAGATACTGCAGTGATTCCACGATTGCCCTGTACGGTAAGTTTGGAGCATTAATCTTTGTCGTGTCCGTTTCGATCTCGGTGATCTTCTCTTGGTGGAACTACGGAGAACATACTGGTCTTGCCATTTCTAGGCCAACCTTCTGCGCAAGTCGTTCTACATAGGCTGTCAGCGAGAAACATACCGTGCGTCCAGGAACGTAATTTACTCCCATGCCAAGTAAATGCCGTAGCAAAATTTCTTGGTTTTACTCCGCATTCCGATCCAAAATATTGCAATTATACATGTTTGACAAATTTGACAATAGTAACACCAATTATGCAGGTTTTACTAAGTTTCCGCTAAAATTTTAACCAGCCAAAAATTATATTAAGTATCATTGGTCACTATTAGTAAAATCAAGCAAGGCGCTTGGTAGGGCGAACATAGGGTTAAAGCGTAGGGCAAGCTGGTTAATAACGCCATCGATCGCTGTAGGCGTGCCAGCAATGACAATGTCTTCCACATACACAGTGAGAAACACTACACGTCCAGCCTGGTGTCTCCAATACCCTCTAGCATCATGGGTACACTAAGTTCCACGAGAATCTTGTGCAACAAGTCATTCCAGATCTTGGATGCTTGTTCAAACCGTACAAGCCTTTTCGAAGACTGCAAACACGGTCTGTTCCATCTTCGTATACCTCAGGTTCTACATGTAGATCACTACATCGGTAAAGTCTGCGTTTAGAAAAACTGTGCAAAATCTACATGCTTGCACTCGAGGCCTAGGTACATTGCTATCAGCATTACAAGTCCAACGGATTCGATCTGAATAACCGAAGAGTAGGTAGCCAAGCAATGTATCCCAAATTTCTGCATGAAGCCTCGTATAGCAAGTCTGACCTTCAATCTGTTAATTTCTCCTTTCTCGTTTCGTCTCGCCACGAGAACCCGTACTGACGTCAAAATGTTCGCACGACATCTGTCTTTCCTTTGCTTTGACCGGGACACGAGTTTCCAAGTTTCGTTTTTCATTAATGCCTTGTACTCCAGATCCATTACATGTTACCAGCCTTTCGCATGTTCTGATTGCAATGCTTCCTTCCACATGGTGGGGTTTGGATTTCCCTTCACTGCCCCGATCAGCATGTGCTACATTAATGTCATCGGCATGGTCCACATGTCTGGATTGTACTGACTGTTTGGCCGTCGTTGTCTCCCAGATCTGGGTGGAGCTGTCGCTACTGGGTCATCGGCTAGAACACCACTTGTACTGGCGATATCATGCCCGCTTGTAGCCCCAGCACTTGCTAAGCGGATTCCCATTCAAATTGGGTGTTGGAGTCGTGTGCCCACTCCAGTATTTGCTGCACCAAGTACGCTATGATGACCAGTATCGGTCTCAATCACCTTCGTCGCTGCTACTCATATCCACACCATCATCAACTTTATCGTCCGGCGGAGGGCTCTTGTCTTCAATGGCATCATCCTCCTGTTCGTTATTTGAGGCTGCAACATGAATAACGGAAGGATCACGTACGGAATATCGCTTGGCACTATTATCTGCTTGTCATAATATCGTTTAGCGAGTAGCTTCTCCACGTAGTTGGCTCCCACGGCCATGTCTTCACGAAAACGAACAGATCTGCGCTGGATGATAATACCCGTCTCAAGGTCCAGCAGCCGATAACACAACGATGATCCTGCCATGCCCAGAAATATTGCAGGATTAGCTCGCATTTCCAACTTGTTACCTTGCTTCGACTTAGGCAAGTGGTGGTATGCCACACAACCGCACACTTTCAAGTGACTTGCGATTCCACAACTTGTGGTAGGATAAATTGTCCCAAGGGCTTTCGTCACACTCCTGATATCGACATGCACTACGTAGTCCAGGATCTCGCCCCATAGCCAGGGTGGCAAATTCGCAGCTTCCCGAAAGTACGAACTTTTCTGAGTAATTTACCATTAAGCTTCTCCACTAGACAAGTTTCTTCTGGGGTGTAGGCGTTCGAAGTCAGCAGTTGAATCCCTTCCCTTTGAAGGAATGTGGTCAGCGTGGTATTGAGAAATTCACCACCCTGATCGAACGAAAACATGTTGAAGTCCTCTTCAAGCTGACGTATCAAATTCATCACATTTGCAGCAGCCCCCATAAAAAACCACTTGAATCGGGATGTTTCGTCTTCGATAACTTGAAAGTACTTTGCTATTCCAGGTGTTGTGATTTTAACATAGCATACGTCAGACATCAGTCGCACCCCATACTCAGTAGCGCGTGTCTCCTGTTGACGCTTGAATGACATTCGTTTTGCTTTCGTCTCCTCGCACGCTACACACTTGAGTGGCGTCTTCTTGAAATCATCCATGGCCAGTCCAGTTATTCCATCAGCTACATTGTCCTTCGCATTTTCTTCATTACAGTTTCGTTTAGGTGTGCCAGCTTCAAGTGCCATTTCAGCACGGTATTATCCTCCAACGTCTCGATTGTTCGAGCCACCAGCACAGCTGCCTTCTAAATTGGACTTGCAGTAATCCAGTAAAACCTATCCTATTTCTTTTGAATTCGAGACTAATTTCATCCTTATCGAAGTACTTACACCGTCGTCTGTGTTAGAGTATGACGGGTTCTAACCTGTTCGCCCCAGTAGGCGCTGGCTGATAAGGTTGGTCACACTTTCTGGCGCATAACGGACTCCATGCAACCCCAGAAGATTCCCATTTACAACGTGCAGTCTAATCGACCCGGAGTGCTCATTCGTGTCCAGGCCTCATTGCCAATCCAGAGTTAAGAAGGGCCCTTAACCAGCTTGATGAATGCACCACCATATACACACACATGTGCACTGCGAGGTTTCTTGGTCCAGCATGACTGTTGGGCTGTTGTAGATGGCACTACCGCAGCTGATCCAGCTCAGCTGATCAGCAGTGGATAGAGAGAAACCAGTTTGCGCGATACGCCTTACTGTTTAGCATGCTTTCAAAGATTGAAAAAGAAAGTATGTCGAATGACGGCAGCACAAAAATGTGGAATTCGTTCGAGTAAGACAAGACGAAATGTGCATATGCTAGCGAAATTCGACGTCGTCGAGATCTGTACGCTGCAAAAGTCACTACCGGCGAGGATATGGAGAAATACCTGGAAAGACTTGAGGACATGAGACCTCAGTTGGCAAACATGAATGCAGTCGTAAATGATGAGGAAATTGTGAATGTTATTTTGCAAGGAGTGGTCGATTCACATCACAATGCGGTCCAATGCTTAATCGGATTAATAATGGTGGAACACGCCTGACTTGGCCACTGTAGTGAATGTTACTGTAGTCAATGTTCTCCTCGGTGAAGCTGAGATGGACAAAGCATGTGCGACTGAGGCAATTCGAACTGAGGAAGCTCCACAGGCTAAGAAAGTGATAGCCCAGCGCCCTGTCCTGCAAAAATCCGAAGGGGAAATTCAAGAAGAAAGGTTAAGAGCACAAGAAAATCGGAAGCGCTTCTTTTGTATGAAGAAGGGTCATCTGCGGGCAGATTGTTATGGGTGGAAAGCTTTGCAGGAGAAGAAGAGTGACAATTCCAGTAAAGCTTCTGATGGTGAAAAAGACCGAACCTGATGAAGCTGGTGTGGATTGGAAATCTTGGCGATTCTGATTATCCACCGGTACCAATACTTATGGCGTGGGGTCAGGCCAATATTCGTCCTTGTGGTAGCACAACGCATGACTAGATGTTAGGTTGGGCGTGCTATAGGTCAAAGCTTCCTTCCTCGGTGGACTTCGGTGGTTTCGAGCCACATACTCACCTTGTCGCCGTTCCTCCACCTGCTGCAGCTGCATTCGACATTCTTCACGTCCGGATTAAAGAGCTCGTCCACGCTTGGGTCATAACCTCAAGTCTCGTTAGCATCAGAGTCGAACTTGAAGTTTTCGTAACAGTGACACACTTTGGTCACGTTGTTTGAAGCGTGCACCTGGAAAGATGTCTGTAAAGGAGCTTTTGCTTGTAGGGCAGTAGTAGTAGGTCTAAAGCACTCCGCAAGAGCAAAAGTAAGGTATATGTTAGCTTTGGTCACGGTAGCCTCAGTCGCGGCGACACTGCAAATGGCAGGTGTACAAGCGCATTCATCAGCACATAACTCACCTTTTGCATCCAGAAACGGTAACCGCGGCTTGATCCCAGCACCATTAAGCCCTGCGTGAGCAATAACGCTAATATAGCGCACCGCCTTCGGTGATGCAGCCGGAGAGGGCGATGAAGATGACCTGAGTTCCCGTAAGGTGTTTGCAATGCGGATGCCCCCGGTTCGAGTCACCAAATACGAAACTGGTTCCTTGTCGGCTCGATTGTATCAGCATGTTGCAGTGGGTGGTGTTGGATAATACATCCTAAGCTTAATATCGTTTCTACAATGTCCCACTTGTAGCTGTTCTAAAAGCCTGTCCTATAACACGTTAATGAAACGGCATACAAGAATAGGGACGTCCAAAACCTGCCCTGTAGAATATTGTGCATCCCGGCAATCCTCTTCGTAGTGATAGCTTCGACTTTTTATTACAATGTAGAGAAATCATGTACCATTTACCTGATACAAATGAACTTTGAAAGTACAATTACACTTCTGATAGTTGACGCCACAGTTCAGCAGCTCGTGTCGCAGTAATTAACCCACCGGCGACTGTTATCGCTATTTTGCAGGGATAAGAAGAACCTTAAAAAATAGAGTCGTTTCAAGCTACACTGATGGGTAGGGCAATTCCGACCCTTCAATATCTCGGTGAGCTGATTTTGGCCAATACAATCCGTTTCGGATTTCTGACCGACCAGATTGATGAGCATGGCGGCAGCGCTTCCGTGCCATTATTGGCTGCCGCGCGTGGATTTACGCGGGCAAAATGCCGCATTCACGCTAGGTTTAAGTGCCATCATCGTCAATGTGAATTAGTAAAATGCGGCGCATCTCTCATCCCTTCGCTGCTCCTCTTTTCCAAGAGCCTATCACAGACCTCGAGAGAGTCTGACATCTGTCACAGCTGGGGAAGTGTGGGTAGTGGTGTGCTAGGCTATCGTCAATTAGAATGCATGCATCAGCCTCCAAGCTTGAGACTCATATCAAGACGATGAGGAGGTGCGCAAAGCGGTAAAAGGATACTTTGTCATGCATCACTCTAACTTGTTTGCTTCTGTTGTGTATTTATCAGCCTGGCAACTTGCCACTGTCCACGGTGAAGCCGGCCGCACTGCAGAACACACTCGGAGCAGGTAAGAAGAATCCACTTGGTGAATCGCTCCGTCGGGCGCGCGAAGCACGCGGCATAGTCAAGGTGCTAGTCATGCGATCGCACTTCAGGCAAAGAGCTACTGCCTCGCGTGCATACTATGCAGGCCGGTAGCTCGTGACGACAAGCAAGGTGGAGGGCAGTGATAAGAGCGCAACGGCGGAGACGATGCCTACGACTGAGATCGCTATCCAGACATACGTGAATATACCTGCGATTCTTCTGTCACCAGGCATCCCTGCGACCAGCTCAACTGAAGAGGCCGACACTGCGCCATCCGAGATGATGAAGACATGGACGCTCTGCTCGGAGGAGGCCGACAGCAGTAGCGTGACCAAGTCACACCAATAGCTCTCTCGCTAACGCCGAGCGCTAGGCCACAACGGCATTCTCTCTCTCGCCACATCAGCAAAGTACTGATACCAAGACGCAGGAGTTCCTGTGCGTGGCGCAGACCTACGCGTGGGGAAAGTCGGGGCTCGAGAGCTCCGTTGCGCAGCTCAAGGTGCGTCCCATAACCTCCTCACCCAATCGTTGCAGTGCTCTGGCGCTGAATCAGTGATCAAATTTGCTGTCGGTGCTCACCACCTCAAGCATGGATAATCCTTCGTCAGCAATACGGTCGAGGTGGAAATAGCGCCGGAGACGGGATCGGATACTAAGGGCATCGCCAAGAGTGGAGACCTAGGGGTGGTGCTAAGGATATGATGGTGAATTCGGCAAGGTCTTTACGTTGGGATCGAAAGTTGACTACAGAGGTTTCGAGTTGATGCCGATTAATGAGGAATACATGGATATTACATTGGCCAACTTGCTTGAGTTGTACAGGTGTAAATCCCGAAGTGAGCTGCCGTACGCCATCGGGAGTGTTTTCATTAGTTTCCACCGTTTGCAAAATGGGCTGCTGCAAGAATCACGATGCCGCGGATACACCCGTGTTGTTAGCGCCACCATACGCATGTGATGTAGCACCACGCACAAATATAGTACAGCCGGTACTACATCTTTTTCAAACACAGTGTCTTGGCAGAATTATACGGTCGCGGAGCTGATAAGAGAACCAGGTCGAGGTGGCGAAGAGGTTGATCCTGCGCTGATATCAATATCGTTGCTTTGTGTAATCGGACGGATGCCGGCGGTGATAACGTTGATCTCCAGTAAGAGCGAAAGCCTCGACACTGCAGCCGCACTTAGCTTCATCGTCGTAGCGGCCAGGCTGCCTGGAATTTCAAAACCAACCACACGGGATGCACGGGTTTGCAAAACAACTTGAACAAGAACGTTTCCAACACCGGTTCCAGCGTCAAGGAACACCCCACCCTATAGAAAGTTTGCTTCTTCGATCAAACTGGATATCCTACCATAGTTATCTCTCCAACATTCAGCTGACGCTTGTGCGCGCGTACGTCGCGTCTGGTCAGCAACCCAAATAGTCCTTCCGTGGCCTGGTAGGTATCCTCCGGTGACAAAAGCGCTATCATGTGTACTAGAAGTGAGGGCCTACCGCAATGCTTTTGAGCAGTGATCTCCTTGGGTATTAATTTTAGCCTTGTCCATCACGTACCCCCGAGTCTGGTGGTGAGAGGAAGTAGTGTGGACGGAATTTCAGCATGTTGTTTCCATGTCGTCTCTTGAGCGTCTCCACGCACTGCTGAAGCTTAGTCGTGCTCCATGTTTGCGGCCTTATTTTCTTTTCCACCGACACCCAGTCGACCCGGTTCCCTGCCTTCACGAACGCCGCCGCGAGCTGAACGAGTTGGCGATCTTCCTCGTCTGAAAAGTCGGCCATCTTTCCTTCTGCGGCTTCAAGCGACAGCCTATACAAATTTTAGTAAAATGGCCGGCTTGGCATCTCATACTGAACCGCAGCTTATCTTGCTGCCGTGACTCAATATTGTGCCGAAGTTGCGTTGGACCTGACTCACTATATACTAAACTGCAGCTTATCTTACGGCCATGACTTAATGTTGTAGTTGAGTTGGTATTAGCTCAGTACATGCAGCTTATCCTGCGACAGTGACTCAATGTTGTGCCGTAATTGACTTAGCCTCGGTTAACGGCACTAGCGCTAAGTTTAAAAATCGGTTAAAAACGAATGTATTGCAAGAATCAACCTTACCCACCTCACTTCAAATGTAACTACGGGAGGTAATCTAGTGACGGTGGCTCTGCTGCAACTGGGCTAACCCAGTCTTGATCTCGTGACACACAACAATGAATCTTGCGTGGTCCATCGTCATGATTACGCGAGAGTCTTTGGCGTGCATCAAATTGTTTCTAGTCTTCCAGAACTCGATCAGATTTTGCTCCAGCATACTGGAGGCGGCGATGTCCTCACCAAAGGTTGCTTTAATTTTCCCAAGGATGAACTCTCGCCTGTTCCTCGTTGTCCTCGTATCATCTACAGGTGCCATCCAGCGGGAAAAAATGATGTTAGAAATGCTGCCAAACCGATAACAAAACAACATACAACTTACCATCCCTGGTGATGGCGTTCATGTCCGTAAATTCTTTAATCGCATTCTCGGTCTCACCGTATTTTATGTATGTATCCAGCTTGATCATAAGGTTCGCAATCATGCCGTTCAGTCTGCTACACTTCACGTTCACGTTCTCCAACCCAGCTTCACACTGCGCCAATTCCGCTTCGATCTTCTCGCGTGCCTCTTCCGCTAACGTTTCTCTACCCCAATCTGGTCGCGTTTCTGCTCTCATAGCAAGTGAGAATCCATTGATCTTGTACTACACTGTCAGCTCTCGAAATTGGCGCGTAATCTCCATCAACAACTTTTTGTTTTCCTCGCCCCGTTCTTCCACCTCCCCATACTGCTTTTCTGTTCATTGTCGAATGTCTTTTGATCCAGCTTCTCTTGATTATTCTGAAAATGTTTCTGGAGTCCAACCGGTCCTTCTCCCGGCTTAGCCGATGAGCTTGGGTTTGCTGTTCGCGCTCCTTTTCTTTGAGCTTTTGTTCTTTTGACGCCAACCTATCAGCATTCTTTTTCTGCTGTTTCGCTTGCACATCTAGTTATGCCTTGCGCTTCTCCAGATTTTCATAGAATATGGTCATTTCATCTTGTTACGTCTTCAACAGTTCGTCATGGACCCGCATCATCTTTGGTTCAGTTGCTGCACGGATTTTCATCTGTTCCTGGAACGCGACCACCATGATATCGACAGGTTTCAGCTTTTTTTTTCAATCCCCTCGGGATTGCCTTCTCGCCTGCTAAAGCTTCTGCTAACTTCTTCAGTTCCTTCGTCAAACCTTCATGCGTCTGATCCAGTTCTTGCTCCCCGATATTAGGTTAGGCCTTGGCGAGGTCTGTCTGGATCGCCTCCATCATCCCTGTCCTGAGCATTCGAACCGCTCGCCGACCCCTCCGACAAGTCGAACGTCACAGTCTTCAGGTTCTCGTGGTCCACCAGCTCCTTATTGAGGACGTCCTTCTTCTGCTGCCGCGTCGGTCGAGCAAGCAGATTATCGCCGATAGCTGACGCCTTCTTCAAGTAAAGGTACGCCCCCACTCATTAAGTCCTGGAGCTGTACGCCGTCAACCGCTCCCAGGTCCAGAAGTTGGTCGCATAGCCACGCTTCCTCTTTCTCCAACACCTCCAGACAGGAGCACCTCCTCACGGACGCTGTCATCACCGACCTTCTCTTCTTTCTGTAGTCGCTCATACACTAGCTTCCGAATAGTGGAGCGACAGTGGAACGGAACTACTCCATTATTTTTGCAAATTGAGCATAAGGACGCCGCGTCTCTCTGTCCATCTCCGTCGACAAGTCTCGTGCACATGATCTTCAAGACCTCCTGTTCCACAGTTGCGTCATTCACGGGCGGCTTCGCTAACTCGTTCACCCTCTGTTCCGTGCCACTGCTTCCTTCAGTCGGAACTTCCGTGCTGACAACATTCCGCAAGGAAAATTCAAGCCACGTCGCCCGGCCTCAGGACACGCGTATTTGGCCCAGGCTGCTGACGCCGATATGGATAATGGTAAGCATGTGCGATGTCAAGCATCAAGTTCCCAGGAAGAAGCCGCACCCAAGACGGAGACAGCATTGGTCGCTAAACGAGGAATACGGGATGAGACTGCGTCGGAACAAAAGCGACCGGCTGGAAGAAGGAATTTGCAGAAGAAGTGTACCTCGTCATGGATGAGTGGCGGCAGCAGCTACCTCCAGGAACTGGACCATCCGCGCCGTGGTCTCCGCGTCGTGAGGGCTCAACTCGCAATACGTTCTGCGAAAAGTACCAACACTGGGGCCACTCTGAAGAAAATTGCTGGAAAGACATTGCCTGCGATCGCTGCCACCAGGCTGGTCATATAACCAGGGTGTGCCGAACGCGCCCTTGTCCACTCTGTGGCAAATTTCACGCTGATGAATCCTGCGAAGATGTCTGGATGTTCGAAACCGTCAAAGACCTCGCTCGCCAAGGTGCACTGAAGGGCCTGCCGAGTCACCTCCGAGACAAGATACTAGGAAGTGGTGGAGCAGACTCTGTAAAGTCGTTAAACCACTAAGCCCGCCGGATGGGGATCAGAACGCGCCGGGCTTAAGAAGACCCCAGAAAATGTGTGTCCTAGTGTACGTTGGCCCTGAGTTGAGGAAACGAAACCAAGATAACCAACAATGCATGACAACTCTGATTGAAGATGAAGCTCCGTATCCTGACGATGTGCGTTCCGACGATACGCGTCCTGACTGGATGCGATCTGAACGGATGCGACCTGATATGTCTGACCCTAGCGATCCAGTGGAATTCACGCTGGAGCCTGGAGAAAGATATGGCTGGTGGGAGAATCACGATGCAGAAGAGTCACGTCAAGTTGCTATGGTTCATGGTGCAGTGAATATTTGTCGGACCAGCATCCTGTTGGATACTGAGGCGTCTGTGAGTATAGTGGGGTTGGACGTTGCGCGTAAGCTTGGTCTACCACCCAAGACGCACAAACGTGTGTCGGGTCTGGGAGGCGTGCCGACGTATATTTCTGCTCATGTTCAGGTGAAGATCACTCTCTGTCTGAGAGTAGTTTATATCCTGGGGATCTGGGTCGGTAACATCGGCGATGGAGTCGATGTCTTGTTGGGGATGAATTTC
>LGSN01000997.1:0-14319 GCA_001314375.1 Phytophthora podocarpi | reverse complement strand
GTCTCTGAAAGATGTTGAGAAACGGCACTGGACAATTTGTGTGCAGTCGCCTCGCGTCAATTGCCTACAACCCTTCCAAGAGACAAATGCATCAGCGAGTTCAGACACGTAACCAGTAACTGATTATCGGTTCTCATTAGCATTTGCGAAGCTCGCATCTGTGTATAGTTCGTAAAACTACCTCTTTGTTAGTTCCTTCATATACTAACCCATACATCGATGTTCCTTTCAGATACTTAAGTACTCTCTGAGCAGCTTTCCAATGAGATTTGTTATACCAAGAGCGAAATTTACTTAATTCTCTTATAGCATTTGCGATATCTGGTCTTGTGCCTCTGACCAGATACATGAGTGAGCTTACCAGTCCACGGAAGTCAAATGATTTTGCTGCAATGGCTTCAACACTGAGTTTAATCTCTTTTTCCAACACAATACTTGCTGCGTGAGGTGTGGCTACCGTCGAGCAGTCCATCATATCAAACTTTTTCAACTGTCCATAATATACGTATGCTGAGATAGACTGAGTCGCGCTTGTGCTCTGTCTCTTCTGATTTCCATTTTCAACAGGAAATGGGTCTCACCGAGGTCCTTCATATTTGAATTATGTCGCCATCAGGACTTCTTCCATGTAGCGCCTCATAGGGCGAGGTGTTACCAAGCCTAGAAGTCGGTATTCTGTTCGATACTTCAACGGCGTACATTATTGCCTCTGGCCACCAGTGCGCTGGCATAGCCGATGTCAAAAGTGAGCTCCTAACTTGCCTCATCAATGTCTGATGGCAGCGATCCGTGCTCCCATTCTCCTATTGGCATTTTACGTTTGATTTCTCAAATATGATACCTTTCGACTGCAAGAAAGTCCTCATCTTCTGATTGACAAATTCTGTACCACCGTCACTCCGAATTCTCTTTATTTCTTAGTGGTGCTGCTTTTGTAGTAGCAGTATCAGATTCACAACGTGACTATACACTTATTTTGTCGACCTCATCACAAATAACCTTTTATACAACGTTGCATCGTCCACAACCGCTAATGTGTAATGATAACCATATCCACCATAGGTCCCATTAATTGTAATCTTTCCCAAGTATCAATGTGCAAGGTGTGCAATTGCTGCTTAGTCCGTGTCCCTACGTTATTACGCTACGACATTCGTGTCGAGTTTGCAACTTCGCAAGTTGCACAGAAGAAGTGAAGCTCTTTAAGCTCCTTCTGCAAAATCTGAGAGACCTCATCGATAACTTATGAGAAAATATTATCTTTAGCCTTGCCCTGTTACGTGGCCAAGTCTAAGGTGCCATTTTTGCATTAAATCAATTTTCTATGCTTCCGCACTGCCCTTTCTTACTGTGTGTACCCTAGTATACCTTGACGAAGGCAGGTACCGTAATAATCGGGCCCAGTGCGACAAACGGATCCAGTGCAACAACAGGAAATGTATGGACGACACCCCCTCCCGATCCAAGTCAACGCATAACCTGTGTAAGATGATATGCGTAAAAGTCTTCCATAACAAATATTATAACATTGTTTAGAACCACGAAAATGCGTATCTATTGATCGCTATCATCTTCCTCGTCAACAACAGAGACCTCAGGCAATGGTCGCAGGTACGTCCTAAACACGCCGTGACAATCACGGCGTCCTATTGGGATGTGTTTGGCCCTGCAAGGCCTTTCACGATAGTCTTGGGCTTCACCAAGTCCCACGCTTTCGCTACAAGGTAGGATAGCATGACACGCCTCTCAGCAGCGTCGGCAGGGGACGGATGATTGATGTGATACTTCACATACAGGTCCCTGTAGGTATATCAAATGTCAGTAATATCCAAACGAAGTATCAATAATGCTGGCTCACTTACTGAATCCTTTTCTTGAAAGATGCCGTGACGCTTACGTCCATAGGTTGCCTTAGTCCAGTAACTCCCGGAGGAATGTACTGGACTTGTGTCGCACAGTCGTCCTCGAGGAGCTGTCGGATGCTTGCCATCTTATGCACCTTGAGGCTGTCGAGTAACAGCATACAGCAGCCACGCACATTTGGTCGCCAAATCTGAAACAACACAGCACATCAATTTAGTACCAACACCGGAAATAAATACAAAATATAACAGTAACACCAAACCTTTGTAATCCACTCCTTCATAAGGGCGTGGTCGCACCATGCCTTGGCTTGCACGGTGTGTTCCACCGCAGAGCTGCCAAATGAGGGCGCCGTCACCTCATCTGCAACGCGGCATCCAGGCACTCCAGCGAACACAACAAAAAGCTGCAATTTTTCTCCAGTCGCGGAGGCGCATAAAAATACGCTACAGCGCCCTCCATTTTCGGCGGTTCCTTGAATAATGTCCACATTTTTAGTCCCACAGTAGTCAATAGTCAACTTACCGGGGTTGTCCACAAAGAGGGCGGTCTGGTTCATATTAAACAAACCATATGTGACGCGGCGAATCACTAGGTGATTACGCTTGAGGAACTGAGCCGTCCACGAGCGTAGTGCAGTGTACTGGCGATCTCGAACGAATTCAGGGTCAAATTTGGCCATCATTAGAATAAGGCACTTGGTTGTGACGCAAAGTTTTCGATTCTTCCGCATCTCAGCTACGTAATCTAGAAGTCTGCAGACAGTACCAGCACAGAGTTAAGCGAAATCAGAATTGCGAACATGAATCCCAAAATTTTATGTATACCTTTTTTTCAAATATGGGTAGCGCACGCGCTGAGCTTCGTGTGCCCTCGGCTTCACGTAAAACTTGTTCCCCCGCTTCTTGTCTGCGGCTAGAGCAGCTTCCTTCTTCCTCCACCGGTACACGGTCGAGCGTTGCACGGCTAACTGTGCCGCGACCTTTTCCACAGGAGCTGTCTTTGAGGCTTCGGCACCCTAGAAATCATATAATTTATCGCATCACAAAACGCGGTAATAAAACAACACTATTTGGAGCATCAACCGAGCTGCGTACCCTGAGTTTCGTCTTGTTCTTGGTTTTGGGTCTTCGTTTCATCCTTGGTCCGTGCTGGTGCGTGAGGCTTTTGAGAGTGGTAGCGCGACCAACAGTGCAGGACGGACGTCGTCAGAGCGAGTCAATTGAAAAAACAAACGAGGTTTTTCATTTGACTTGATTTCGACCAAAACTCGGTGTCGAACTGGGCCCGATTATTACGGTAATAGACAGCTCCTATTTGCACCGCTGCAAACAGGAGTTGTCCTTTCTATTGAGAAATTATAGAAACTCCCCATCCCTGGACTGAATGTTACTAATAACCTTGTCTAATGAGATGTCAAGCACTAATTAAATTACTTCCACATTCCTTGTCAAATGCAATGTTTCTAATCTTAAGACAACTGACTCATTGAAAGGACTTACAATATCCATCTGTATTGAATCCGTTAGAGCAGTCTCTGAAGTGCTACGGTTTCCATACTCAAATCAAGAACTCAAACCTATGTGTGGAGTCTCGAACCAGTCCTTGTCTGGGCTTATTCCGAATCCATCTCCTATATCAACAATCCACAGATCATCCGTAACTGTTAGTGGACGTAACAAACTGAAATATGAACCATACTTTTTACATACCATGACGTCGAATTGGCCGAAACTTATGCGACAGCCTCCATCACCATCTTTCAACTCAGCTTTATCCGAAGTTGGTGGTTGGAACGCCTCCTCCATCTCGACATCCGTAGGCGTATCACGTGTCTTTTGCTTTTTCGCCACGTGCTACACCGTAGCAATCTTCTCGGTGATGTTAGGTGCTCACTTTGATGGTTGGGTCTGCACATTCGTGCGAAACGATTGGTCCCCTTTCACGATTAGCGTCTCGGTCGGTCTTCATGTGCTTTCTGGTGCCTTTGCCCGAAGCAGTAGAAACACCCTTGTTCCTGAACACTGTTGCCGACATCCGACTTGCGTTTCTTAGAGTCGTAACCTCGCATAGCGCGGTCCTTCCTGACGTGATTTATACGCGTCACGGACGTTGCTTGGCGGGTGTTCATCTTCTTGGACCTGTCACCGAACAGCTTGTTCAGCCCAATCGCCAATGTTTCGGCCGTTATCGCCCCTTTCGAGAGCTCAATTGAAGACGCCCATATTTCACTAGGAAGTTGTGCCAGTACTTGCACGCACATCATCGTCCCCGTCATCATTTCCTTACCGAGGAGCTTCTTGGCCTTTCGATTCAGCTCATTCTGCGCCTGGTTGAGCAACGAGAACAGTGTCATGGTGTATTTCCAATTCGAGCTGAGCATCCGATTCCACGGTTCGTCAATGACACCAATCCCCCAGCATCACCGAGTTCATACTTACGCTCTAGATGTTGCCAAACGATGCACACCTCCAGGATCCTCTCATCGTCTGGCAAAGACGAGAGAAACGAGCTTGGGAGGGTCGAGTTGAGAACATGGCGCATTGCAGCATTTGCCTTGCGCCACACGATGACCTCCTCGTGCATTGCTAGTTGTTCATCAGCTGGAGCTTCTCTCACGTCGGCATCCGCCAGACGTGGAGGCGTTGACTACAGGAAGTCGCGCATTCCAACCTTCGCCTCCGGCTGACCAGTTTCGAGCAGCCTATTCTCGTCTTGTAGGTCCAAGTGGGCCACGTGTGTGAGAAGCTTGTCTTTCCAAGTAGCATACTCAATTCGCTGACCGGAGAACTTCTCCAGGCCAACGTGCACGGTCTTCTCTTGCTTGGTCAAGACACATCCAAAGTATCAGAAATGTTGTTGTCTTGAACCCGTAGTCATTGTTTAAGTAACCGTCAGACGGAGCGGCAAATTTAAAACTGAGTGCCGTCCCCAGCTCTTAATCCGGTTGGGTTCTCATTTCCTACGGCTGCCCTAGTTGCCATGGAGTTCAGTAAAGTCTTTTATCCTTGCTATACCATAGTTCCAGGAGTTCGGACATCTGTTTCTAACTGAGATTAGAAACCTGATCTGTTTGACTCAAGTTGGTACTTATTCGAACACACACCAATAATATTAATACTAATATATAATAATACAGTCGACCGTCAAAAGAGCTGCAAGCCGCAGACAGAATAGATTGCAATCCGAGGACAAAAGTCTTCCATCGGATTTAGACAGAATCATGGCAATGGTTTATAGTGACACGCAGGTATTGTTTACTCACCACATCTTCGCAATGTCATGTTCATGACAAACGTAATGCAATCAGCTGGAATCCCTTTGTTCTCGGATTCCACCTATTCTGTCAATGGCTTGCAGATCCTTTGTCGGTCGACGGTAATAAAAATAATAATATTGCAACAATGCTATAGAAGACTCGTCGTTATCGCCTATCTTAACGGAGCATCCGTAGAGATTACTTCTACAGTTTTTGTCTTAAACATCCAGTTTGAGTTCATCGTTAGGGGCTTCAATCGATGCTGTTGAAGAGGATATGTCACATCAGACATTCTCTACAGCGTCGTCATACTGCGTAAGAGAACACATATCTCAGATCGCATCCGGTTAACATGCCGGTTTACGCTGGCACTGAACACCTCACAAGGTTTGTTGGTTGTCGCGCAACTTGACGGGGAATTGTGTAACTGTCACCTCCAAAATCAGCTTTCAATTCACTGCTCATCGAAGTAATAGGCAAAATATCTCAGACATGGTGCTGCCCCCAACCTAAAATGACACGATCCTTCACACTACAATGGTAAGTGATGTTTGTCTTGTAGAGCATATCCATAATGCCTGTGAATACCGCTACATCAGGTCCCGTCAGAAGTGTGTTATCCCCTTGTGAGCGTTGTAGAGCACATGAACAAGGTAAAACAATATTTGCTGTCGCTAACCGCAGACACACTGCGAAGTACATTTAACTATGCGTCCTCTGCGCGTCCCATGATAGCATCAAATCGAAGCGTTGTCTGAAAATGCGTTGGTACAGTTTGGCTACGTACTCAAAAGTAATTCATACTCTCGATGATTTCTAGCACCCACTATCAGTATGACAACAAGATGAAACGTTCTTGACTGATCCGTGAAGCCATATATTATGACAGGGTAGTCTAGATCGCTAAGCTTAAATTGGGTATCGGCATAGAAAAGTAGAAAGTGTTCATCACCGCGAAACTAGTTGGTTTTTGTCAATAGACTAAGTGTTGTCGCGCCGAGAACAAACGGATCTGCATCCGTGTTCGTTCCTATCCGTGGATATTCGTCATCTTCACGGTCAAAGAGAAATGACTTTTCCTCTGTCGACACCGTCGTAGTAAGGGTAGCCTTTACTAACGCTCTCACAGCTTTCCTTGTGTTGTGTGTAAGATTATTTCTTTCGTAGACGCTTTATACAGTCGATAGTTTGCTCGTGAGACAACAAACCTAACGGAGGGGCCAGGACGTTAGATGAACGACAGAGGCTACTCTAAATGTGCTGCGGTCGCACCCCGTAACGAATCCATTCGTGTAACAAATGCATTGGCTTCATCTGTAATAGGAATATGAAGTTTTCCCCTGCGTGTCTCGTTTTAGCAAAAGTGAATCTTGCCATTACAAAAGGCACACCAAGTTGAGCTTGACAGGTAATTTCAAGTCATCCACTACAGATCGCATTGTGCACCTCCCTGGGGCTCCTTTTTTATCGCGCCGAACGGGTTAGTGTATTCCATTCGTCGCTCGATCGTTGCAAGATCCGCGCTGCATATTCTGCAGTCCAACTTGCGCTTCACGTACATTGCCCGAGCGGCAAGAATAGGCTGCGCGATGCTTCGCGAAGCCGTCGCCAGGAGAGTGCGGGGCAAGTATCGATCACACTATGCGTGGCATGCTTGTAGGCGGCGAATTCGAGCTGTGGGTTCGGCGTGTAGCTGGCGGTGCAAAGTAGATCTGAATCCCGCAACCCACTGATTACACGGCTCAGATGGTTTTATGAAAGGGTTGGTGGAGCCGGCCATAGTGAACCAGGTCGATTTACTCTACATCCGAGTAAGAGCGCATTCATATTCACCTTAACTCGGCCAAGATGCAACGTAACCCCTCCAGTATGGGGCACTCGTGCCGCGATTTTGACTCGTATGTCGTATTCTATAACATAAAGATTTATTATAGGAAGTACTATAGCACCAGCTGATGATTTGTGCGCATTATTTGGTCAGCGTCGGAGCGTTAGATAGCTTAAGTCTCTGTATGTTGTACATCTGAGAGTATTCCCGACATGATATGTTGAAAAGTACAGGCAAGCCGGAAAACTGCAACGTCTCTTACTCCAAACCAAATCAACACATGGATATCAATGAGGGGGAAGAGCTTGCAAATTGGACAACAAAATGAACGGTGCTATTACTGACTGCACACTAGCTGCGTAGCCGCTCATTCAGTCGCTGCAGCAGCCTCCTCACTCTGATCGCCAGACGTGGGAGCACTCTGGAGTTCTCCCTCGAGACGATAGCGCTTTTGTGGCTTATTCGAAGCGGGGCGGAGACGAATCATGCTGCGGCTTATCTCCGGCGGCAACGTGTGTTCTTCCTTCCAGTCCTGGTGCCACATATCGAAGCACGTGACCGGGGTGCCGTTTACACTGCGACGCGCGTGCGCAGAAGTATACCCTCGCCAAACTCCTGCTGCAGCCTTTACAGTAGAACGTAGTCTGAAAACCGCGCTTCCGATCACCACGCAGCAAGCTGCACACTTCACAGCTGTGATGGCGCCTTTTTCTCGTTTTGGGCAACTCCGTATCGTCAGGCTTCACGACTCGCTGCCACTCATCGACTTCGATCGGCGTGACGGTGTTGGTGCTGGCGAGAAAATATTGTCATAAGCTCCAGCGATGTCTGCGTCAACTGGACAAACTGAAGGTGTATCTCCTTCAGAAACTGCACATGGGGCTCAGAGGGGCTTTGGCCCTTGGTTTTTGGACAACCCTTGTACACAATGTACGAGTTCGCCAGCGTCATGTCGACCACGCCGAAGAAGAGTGTCTTGTCAGCCGCAACGCCAGCTGCACGGAATAACGCTGGAGTCGCCACTGGTCGTGGATATCGACCCAACCAATGTGCTTCAGATAGTCCTTCACGTACGTGGGATATGGCACCTCCGACTGGCTACCGTAGCGTTATCGCCGTACTACCCTTTCCGTGTCAGTACTAGCACCAGTGGCGAGAATTTTCACGGGGTTGTTATCCCACCAAAGGCAAACTTGTATGAAGAAACCGTCTTGGCGGTCGCCAGTGTGTAAGTGCCGCGCGTCGTCCTCTTATCTCGTTTCTTACGTGTCGGAATCAGTGCGTTACAAAAACCAAGACTGTGTACATCATAAGTTATGTTAGTTAGTCTACATACCGCCAACATAAGGACAACATAGGATAACATACCTGTTCGTCATGCATGTACCGACGAGATACACCTTCATTGTAAGTAGTTGGAGTGCCAACGCTGGCGCTCTATAAAATCGATCCATGAACACGCTGTAGTAGTCTGGATGACGGTTACCTAGCACAGCGCGCAAATTTCTGACCACTGCAGCAGGACCAGACTTCATGTCGATGCTCTGACGTGAGTCGTCAGCCAGATGCTGCTTCTTACCAACGTAGATCTCAAACCTGGACAGCACAACATAGTTTATAAATCGTAATACGGCAACAATTCAAAACAAAAACAAAATCGTACCGGATACAACCGGTCGAATCTTCCAGATCCAATCTGTTTGGGCTTCAGCAGCGTTGTTGTCACTAAAGTGGAAGTTCCTCGTTATATGCCAGAAGCGGTCTCGAGGCATAAACTGACCAAACGAGCCCCGCGAGATAGCTCCCTCGTCAAACGTCTGTGAGTGGTTTCTGATCTTTTTCCTTATTCGGCTGCACTGCTCGATCAATCAGTAGGCCAATCATCTGGAGCAGCTCAACTGCACGAATCACAGGAAGTACATTAGAGCTCCCTTGTAATCCCCTCTTGTTCGCGCTGAGGTGGGAGCTTTGCGCTTGTGGATCGCGCAACTGTCGTCTGCACGCCGGTCGAGCATCGATAGGTGGTACAAATTTGACTGAAGGGCGATATCTTCCCACATCGAAATCGGCATGAAGAACAAGAATAAGGCCAGCGGCGAGTTCCCCACGCGCCGAATACCAGCGCTCGGGCGTGATAACCAGACTTCAACCCAGGGTATTCTACAGTACCACGCGCCGGAACATACGGCTCATCGAGAAGGTTAGCAGCGTCAACCTGATTATCCATCCGCCAGTCATCGGTTGCCATTCCGCGCAGTGCGTGGAACTTATAGGTCCAGCAGCAACTGCCGCAGCACCACCAATTTCGTCAAGGAAGGCATTGTTGAAAAGTTCCTGGAACTCGGTGCTGTCTTCAAAGGCGTCCTCTTCATCGCTATCGTATGTTGCTTCTTTACCGGTCATACTAGTGAATTCATATTTTAGAGAGTATACGGTATAGTATACAACACACGGAAAACATAAGTATCGTCATAACATACATCATAAGTTTGAATTCGACATAAGATACGACTTACCCACTCCTCCTTGTCGATTTCGTCTGCGTCCGCTTCATCACCTGACGTAAGTTCATCGAAGTCGTTGCTTTCCTCATTCTCTCCAAGGCGGTTAAGATGGTGGGCTGACAGGTCTTCATCACCGCCGAAACTGTCGTCGTCGTTTCTGCCTAGGGTATCAGCAACATCAGGAAACGTCGACTGGTGGCACGGAGTCCCGTTAGTGTCAGCACAGCTTTCTTCGTCCTCACCAGTGTATTTTCCATCTTCTTCGGGGTCTTCAGCGGATGTCTCGAGAGACAGAGCGTGTGAGCCTTCAATTGCGTTGTTTACTGACACATTCACATTAGCACTCAAACTTGTCACGCGAGAACAAACAGAGAGCAGTACCTATTTCACTGGTAGGAGGTGCAACGCTGTCAGAGTCTGAAGCATTCCCCTGTTGCTGTGAGAGATAGTGCTTGATGACAGCCTCGGGTCCAAGGAAGTAGTCGACGCCGTGTGTCTCTGCATTACGACTGGGGGTCACATACCGGAACCCTGTCTCGATGCCCTTGGGCTGGCGCGACTTCCAGCCAGCTGCTGTAAGCTCCCGCCAAAGGGAGCGAAAATTCACGTCGCGTGCGTTCATCCAGTCTCCCGCGAATCTTCAAATGAGTGGATTTGGCGGCTGCTACGAGAAAACACGGACAGCCCAAGCCCTGTCCATCGCTTACCCATGGGCAGGGAAATGCGGGTGATGTATAGTCTCTTGCCAAATGCTTTCTCTTGATTTTATATAGGAGCGAGAAACGCAGCATACAATTTTAAGTGTAAGTGATGCCCTTATGTTGTATTATACAACGTAAGGAAATCTCTATGTCGAAAAATACAACATCCGTACTGGAGGGGTTAACTTGATCATCGAAGCAGCAGCCCTCCTTCGCGTATGCACATCCTTTTTGGCGGAGCCAGCAAATCTGTATTCTGATGCCCCGAAACGATAGTTATTGTATGCTGAAGCCTGCTTGGTTTTGTTGACACTCCATCTTGTATTGTTTTCGCCCAAAATATATTTGGTCCCACCATAGTCTCCTGAGTAAGAACATACAAACATATGTTGTTGGTAAAGCACTATCAAAATATACTAACATGTCTATATCACGCCCTTGCCAAAACATGGGCACCACTTTGCACGGCTATGTAAAAATTATATAGGGTAACACACCTTTTCCTGGACTGCCTACAAAATCTCAGAAACTATATGAAAGGGGACGAAGCCTGTGAGAAGCAAGGCAGCTAGTCAAATAGAAAAGAGACGTTTCCCAACAAAGCAACATATGCTCATCCGGCGTCCCAACCAAAGTGAATGGCTGCAATTTCTTTTGTCGCTAAGACAATAGAACCCTAAGCAAAAAGAAGGTAAGGATGAATTAGGAAAATCTTCCCGATGTGTGCAGCACGTCACGATATACCCGTGCAACGTACATTGTGAGTTCCGGAAAGAGAAGGCTGCTGAATAATGCTGACTGTTAGGAAATGCCGGAAGACCATTTATTCCCAGGTTGAAAAGGCATAGGCCTGCAGCTTTGGAAGAAAGATGGATGCACTTCCTATTTACTGTGGTACAAAATATTTCGCTAGGTCATTGATTTGTCGAACGATTTCCAGTGAAGACCAAGGTTTGGCCAACATAGTTGAAGACAGGAATTCGAACAGCACGTATTCGAACGATGCTCACCTATTACTAGACATAGAGACTTGAAACAGCTCGCAAAACAAGTTTAAAGCTCTGCTCTATCCATACCAAAACGTCATTGCGCGCAACGCGCGTCTCGCGAATGGGTCGATGCAAGAAACTAAGCGATGATGCGCGGAGCATGATTAACCAAGCGTACGAATGCTTCCTAGAAGACAGGGGAGGAGACCCCAGACACGACCAGGCGCACGCGCGATATGGTTGTTACGTGCATTGGGACTTCTAATGAGCACGGTTTTCCGCGTCTGAAGTGACCACATAACAAGAAGCCACCAACTCATCGGCGGTGAGGACATGTTCGGCTTTTTAAGAATATGCATCAAGTACCTGTCTAACTTTATATTATCACCACAGACACAGGTTGCTCTAGAGCGGCGAGGTCGTTCTCAGAGTTACGAAGACGAAACTGTCGCGTTAGTCATCCGCACACACGTCAATGAATGCAACAAGAATAGCGATCTAAACGGATTGGTGACGAAGTTATCAACAAGACAAAAATTGTGATTTTTCGCCGCTCCATGAGGTGGCTGCTTCGTCGACTTGGATATCGGTACATCGAAGCTCTGAAAAGTAGTGATTATACTGTAATTTGCGAATTCAGTACACCTTTCTAATCCGTTATAGTGTATTATGTTAAAAATAACGGGTTTTCCTACAAATTCAAAGTTAAACGATAGTGACGTAAACAACGAAGCTAGACTTGACGTCCCCCCACATCAAGTAAACCCAGATTCTGATGATGATCATGAAAGTGAATTTAAAAAACAGCAAAAACGCTGTTGTGTACACTAACAGCGAAGAAATATGCGATAACATATCTGGGTTCGCGGTTGAAGGGTTAAAAGACGCGAATCTGTCGGTGTCTTTACGCTCAAACAAGGGCATATGGCTTTCCTAAGCACAAAAAGAACGATGAGGAAGTATTATGTAGGTATTCTAAAACTCAAATGTCAAATATGAATGGCCAGTTTATCAAGATTCCATAATAAGGAATAACGTATTTAAATGATTGAAAGGTGGTGTTCGTATTTTACCAATTGATGGATCACCAAGCGCATGCTAAGCAAAATCGCTTGGCCTAGCCATATTGTTTTACGCTGACAGACTATGAGCGTTGTCCAACTAATCAGAAGAGATAAACCTTAATGTTAAGGGCTTCGGCGTCACTTTTGAACCAATTTTGATTGAAACACAACCGAACAATGCACGGTGAAATTTGTTTTTTCTGACGTGGTGACTAGTTAATGGCCCACTTCGAGTCTTTACGAACTCCATTATAACGTTCACAACAGTGCTCTCTCGAGCGAAAGCAGCGGCCCGGGCGACCTAACTGAAGTCTTCCGCTCAACTTCAGCGATATCGGACCCCGCAGGCACCGCTGATGCTGCTCGTGTGTTGGTAGCTCGCCTCTTGTGAGGTGGCGTCACTAGCAGGACACTCTTCCGCAGAATTGCTTTACTTGCATTGGGTGTCTTGCGAGAGCTTTTCTTACGCACTGGTGACGGTAGCACGACAAGGATCTATCCTCTCCCATACGGAGCCAGTTAGCCAGACCAAGTTCACCTCGGACTATCCCTCCCGTATTTTTTTTCTTCAGTCGCGCCTCCATTCTTGGAAGTGACAGCGGGAAAATACCGCAGGTTCGAAAGCCTTTGCGAATTGTCGTCTCGCCTTGACTATTTCTCAGTCTACGCACGGCTGGTAATCGCAACAGCCTCTTTTTTGGGATTTTCGTGTCCGCCGAATCTTTGAGCACGCGCTGCAGAATCTTCTGAACTTCGGTTTTGAAGCCGTTGAAGACAGCCACATCCAGAGGTTGTATCAAATGAGTTGCATTGGGAGGAGGACACCAAACTCCTTCGCACAGCGCATAGCCGCCACGCCGAGGCGCGATGAGCATCCATCGCAAAGTAGCACAACAGGATGAGGGGTCGGGACCAACCGCTTCGGCAAATTTCCCAATCTAGTGCTAAAAAATGCCCCCGTTTAGATAGCCTTTTGATGCTGCGTGTATACCAGAACCATATATATCGCAACGACCAAGAGCTGTGCTTCTCACGTTTTGCCCAGGAAATGTATAGAGTGGTGACACTGCTTGTCCATCTACGCATATCGAAGCAACAATAGACAGATGAATGGATGACGCAGTAGCCTTCATCCACACGTTTGACGACCCACGAACAGCTAGCACAGCAATGGACTGGTGCTTGCTGATGAAGCTGGTCTCGTCCATGTTCCAGATGCGACTGGCATCAAGCCCCTGCTCAATGACCTGTTTAGCCAGTTCGTAGAATATCTCCCGAATGCCTCTGTATTAGCACTCTGCCGTGTTCGCGACAAAGGCTCCGAAGCACGCGTTGAAAGCTCAGGGTGGCGATCAACGAAGCGATTGTACCAGCCCGTCGTCAAGTCGGTGACCGTGCACAGATTGTAATGGACGAGATGGTGCTTCTCTTTGGCCGCCTCCATCACCTCCCAAGACAGTACAGGAACTGTGAGTCGCTGCATAACCGCTACCCAGGTCACAATATCCTCCTCGCAAGGGGTGAGGGGGGCAGGACGTTGTCGTTCGAGGACTCGTCCTTCCTCGCGAGCAGCGACATGGACCTTCGGCGTCGCTCGTGAGACGGACGACGAGTCGACAACTTCAGTCTGCGTCTCGCCCGTCAGAACATGTTGAACAGCGTGAATCGAGCCTTCATCTTCTTGCCTGGTGTTTCTCGAGTGAGGGGGAGGGTACCTTGCGGGAGTAAGTTCAAGATATTTGCTGGTCGATGATCTGGTAAATAAATCGTTTGATCAATTCCATTGTAGACACTCAAACTAGAGGATGTGGGCTGGTAGCGCGTGCATTTGCGCCTTTAAATAAATCCGCCGTTGAGACGAGGTGGGTGAACACCTTTTGTCGTCCAGGAGATGTATAGCGTGACAGACCCGGGCAACCTTCACTTAGGATGTCGGGAAAACTCTGAATGAAGATGTTCACTCAGAGTGGCGTATGCCCTTGTGCAATCCCTGTCACTGTCGTTTATCTTCGACGGACCGGACTTCACGGGATGAGTTGTTTTCTACACGAATCAAGTGCAGCAGAGTACTTCGTGCCTTACTCCACTCCGGATGAGGCACTGGTGTACAG
>LGSN01000996.1:0-14357 GCA_001314375.1 Phytophthora podocarpi | reverse complement strand
CAAAGGCGGGGGGGGGGGGGGGGGCTGGAGAACCACCCGTGGCCGTGTCCTTTCGGAAACTAAAATTGCCGACCCTTCCCTGAAAATAGTAGTGATTTTAGTACTAATAATTGCAAATCTCAGACTACTAATCGGTTAGCACTACTAAAGCACTGACAGGGCAAGGATATGATTAGTCTTAGTCTTAGTACTAATAGTATTAGTACTAACGACTAGTAATTGGCATACTACTATCAATCCCTGATTGCAACACTACAACTTCAAAGAATTTGTGGTATGGAGTATGAGATCTCAAATACGGTACGGCTTCGATGCAATAAATAATTGTTGACGGCGCGCAGCACTCAAAATTTCCCCAGTCCTTTTGCAGATGCACTGTTCTTATTGGTAGTAACAAAACACGGTAGATGGGAAGAGGAATGAAGCTAAAAGGGCGCAAAATACATGTACGCCCTTTTAGATTGTCATATTGCACCGGGGATTGATAACAAGGTGACACTGTCAAAAAGATAGTTTTTTGCTTTCGCAGCCGTCTAATTCCTCGAGTGTTTTGACGCGAAGCGACGTAGGGATCCGATCCTGGTAATGGACGGCTGAGCATTGCGCAGTAGCAAGAGTCGGCGGCGTTTTGGAGCGTTTGTGAGCCGTCGATTGTTGAATCCAAGGCCTTATGAATACATGTAATAGTGCACCGGGATCTTCTGGAGGGGGTCAATCCTCGATAGTTTGGGGTCATTTTTTAATTCACAGCGTGCTCGACATCTCGATTCCGTGAACACCCAACCAGTGAAGACAAACATGATCGGTCCTGTGTCTCGCGTTGTGCTGCTGGGTGCAGCTTTGCTTGCTGCGGGTCAGGCTGCGACGAACAAGTGGGGGTACAAGGAGACAACAGACGAGGAACTTGGTCCGGACGACTGGAAGGAAGCCTTCCCGACGTGCGGTGGGTCGAACCAGTCTCCGATCAACATCCCGGTGCGCAAACTCTCGCACGATGACTGGGGCATGGCTCATGCCCCGCTCAAGTACGGGGGAGAGTGCAACAAGTTCAATCTCAAGAAACTCGAGGACCTGTACAAGTGGGAGATTAACGGAGACGAACGTGAGTACAGGTAGAATCGAACGGACTTACTTGGGTTCGCAGCATGACGGACGACTCATGTTTTCTGTTGTTGCAGACTGCACCGTCAAGTCGATCAACTTCAATGAACGGGAGTACGGACTGGCGCAGTTCCATGTGCACTCGACGTCGGAGCATGCGCTGGACGACTACCACTACGATGCGGAGGTGCATTTCGTCCACAAGGCCGTGGACGGCAGTGGCAAGATTCTCGTGACGGGAGTCTTCCTCCACGCTGAGCAGGACATCGAGGAGGACGCGTTCATCAAGAACCTGTGGAAGGACTTGGAGACGGAAGACCAAACGTTCGACTTGCAGGACAGCAGGTACGTACGTTCAAGAGCTTTTTTACTGTAGGGGTCTAACTCGTACTTATTCAGCATGAACTACGCCGATCTGCTGAACGGCCTTGTGGCCAAGAGCCACCTGTTCAACTACAACGGAAGCTTGACGACACCTCCGTGTAGTGAAGTCGTGGACTGGTGGGTGCTCAACAACCCGATTTCGATCTCGTACGACGAGCTCCACAAGTTTAAGACCCTGTACAACGAACTCCCGTCCACGAACGACGCGTCGGACAACCGCCCCACGCAGCCTCTCAACGACCGCCAAGTCATGTACTACTAAGCAATAAGTTCCAGTGCTGCCCGGTTACCACGCATCCGGAGAAAGCGACCATGGTAATGTCATCGTACGTGAGCATCGAACCAGAAAAAGATAAAAAGTGACAATTGCATGTGTAGCTTCAGTCTACCAGTTGCAATGAAGCTGTCTCTCTTTTAGAAAGCACGTTGAACAGTTGAACACTTGCTCGTAGCTTGTTTGCTAGATATCTTACTCGACGGTTTAGTTTCTCTTCTGCTCCCCCAGTTCTACGCTGGCACATCAAAAACGCAGTCTTGGCCATTCACTACCTCTTGCTCCCCTCATTCACTAACACTTCCATTCCTCTTCCTCCTCTACAGGTTGTACGGGTCCGTGTACGAGAAGCCCTGGAAGACGTGGCTCTTACCGATGGGCGCGTCCGAGACCACCGAGTCCACGACCTCCTGTCGCTTGAAGAATTCCGGCACGTTGTTCACCTCGCCGTCCGACTTGACTACAGGCTGGAAGGGCACAGGCACGTCGCGCTTATAGAGCTTCTCCCAGTCGACTTGGGAGAAGAACGGGTGATCCATGATTTCTTGGGCACCGCACGGACCAGAGCCGAGTCGTTTCGCCGGGTTCCGGCAGATCAAGCCACGCAGTAGCGACCGGGCATCATCGGAAAACTCGGACGGGAACCGCAGCGGAAGCTTCACAATGTTCTGAAAGTTGCGCTTTCGGTTCGCGTGGTAGAACGGCGTGTAGCCCGCGAGCATCTCGAAGATGAGGACGCCCAGTGACCAGTAATCCACAGCTTTGCCGTATGACACACGGCGAATGAGTTCGGGGGCAATGTACTCGGGTGTACCGCAGAAGGTTTGCATGCCGTCCTTGCTATCGAAGTGGTCGTGGGACAGACCGAAATCCGTGAGCGCGATGAACCCCTGATCGTCCAAGAGAATGTTCTCCGGCTTGAGGTCGCGGTACACGATATTGTACGTGTGCAAGTGCGAAATGGCTAACACGAGCTGCGATGCGTAGAATCTAGTGCGCACTTCGTCGAAATGCATGGCACGACGCAGGTGGAAGTGGAGTGTGCCACCGTTGTAAAAGTCCATGACGAAATACAGCTTCGCTTCGTTCTGGAACGCATACCGCAGCTTCACCATGAAGGGGTGATCCACACCCTGCAGAATACGTCGTTCCGTCTTCGTGTGCTCCACCTGATTCTTTGCAAACACAGCGGCCTTCTTAATCACCTTCATAGCGTACACCTTGCCGCTCTCGCCACCTGTAGCACCTGCAATCTGCTGCGGGGTCATCCCCATCGCCATCATTGTGCGCGGACTTAATAACCGCGCTCCCTTCTGTTGCTGTGGCACCTTTCGTCGAACCAGCATCACCTTACCGAAGGCACCACGACCAACAACGCGCAGCAGGTCGAAATCGTCGATTGTCAGGGAGTCGTACTCGCGCGGCTTCAGCTCGCGAGCAGCACCTCCAGCGGCACCTCCAAGCACCGTATCGTACACTGACTGCTTCCGTGGGCGCGCAGGTTGATCCAGAGGAGGCCGTCCACTGTCTGCAACATGCCCACCGTGTCCGCCATGTCCACCGTGTCCCTTAACTCTAGTTTGCTGCTGCTCCTCCAATAGTGTGTTTAAACGCAGTTCGCGCGCAGCACGGCGCTGGAACTCGTAAGGTGTAGGCGACGCCAGGAAAGCAAACACTGTGTCCAGCACCGCCTTCGTCGTGTACGCTGGACTTTCGTTCGCTCCCTCACAAGGCCCTGCAGACAAGCAAATGCAGCCGAATCCTGTCAGCTGCGCCGCACTAGGACTTTTTGGAGAGCGTGACGACGGCGACGACGCATTCGTCGAAAAACCATCGTCGCTGCTTGTCGTCGTTCCAGCTCCACTTGTAGCAAATGCCGTCGCATCGCGACTAAGCTCTGTGTTGAGTGGGAAGTCGGACCTGGACCATGAGATGCTGTGCTGCGAGAAGAACCTTTTAAATCCTGAGTTCCACGACGGGTCAATCTTGTGCGAGCTCTCAATGAACGCCACATTGCCCAGTCGACTCTTGAGTTCGTAGCGGTACTTGGCAATCAACTGCGTCACCAACACGCCGCCGTATCCATAGGCGATAAAGTGCACTTTGTGTGCCGCCGATGGGAAAATGTAGTTGCGCCACACGTGGTCGCAGTGGTCCTCGGCGTTACTGGAGCCTCGGATCGGCATCTTCTCCACAGTTCCATCGGGCGTCACCATCAACTGTGTGTTCATGTTTGGGTTCATGACCAGTACGCCGTAGCCGGCGGCAATGGCCTTCTGGAAGTATGGCAGCATGGAACCCACCTGCACGCCGTCCTTGAGCAGCACACTGCGACTCCAGATGCCACAACTCAGGCCCCTAAAAGAACACACATAGACCAGTAATTTCTCCGCTACACTGAAGTTCTTGCTCGTGTGGAAGATGCAGCGCGGCTCGTCCGTGTCGATCATCATGCGGAAGCCGTCGTTCGTGGAGCAGATGCTGGACGAACTGGAGCGCACGGAGCTGCCGGTGCTCACGCTGCTGCCTGCGTTGCTGGCGCCCGGGTCGAAGCCCGACTCGACCGAACTGCGTTCAAACTCGAGTGGAGGGATGGCTTGTTCCAGGAACAGAAGCTCCTGCAGCATCCGCGTGTGCACATTGTCAATAAGGCCGCGTAGAACCTCCTCTCCGTGCTCTCGGATCTCCTGCTTGGAGATGCGTTGTCTTGTGGCTCTGTTCCGCACCTCGCCGCTCTCTGTGAGCTCGAAGCGGTCGTTGGACCAGCCGGCAGACGCCGCAGTGAAGGCTGCAGGCATCGTGTCTTCTGAGATGGTCCCCATGTCCCATTTGGGCATCGGTGGACGGCGTGAAGAGCCCACATTGCTGCTGGTACTGTTAGTGCTGCTGCTGATTACGATGCCGTCCATTAAGGCGGTTAATGTGGGGCGCTCGCCGCTTGTGGTGGTGGAGCTGGGGTTGGAGCTGTTGGAGGTGGGGTTGGAGCTGGAGGCGCCGTTCATGGGCCGGTACGTGGAGTCCCACTTGACCTTGATCATCGTGGCGGAGGCTTGGGGGCTAGTGCGCGTGTGCCGCGAGGCTTAGCCGCGTTGGATTCCTCTCGATGTTGCTGGTGCTGGTGCTGGTGCTGGTGGCGAATGCGCTGGCTAGTGACGCTGACTAGTGGAGAGAGACAGAGTGCTGGCTGACCTGACACTGCGGGAAGACGACGCATCATTTAGTTGGAGAGGGAGGTGTGTGTTTGTACCTGTTTGAAGTAATAATTAAGGTTTGTGATGATTAGGATAAGTGAGGTTAGTTGCTATAAATTTGACTTGAATATGTGATGAAATGAAGTATTGAATTATATTATAGGGAAAGGGTTTCGTGTGGCATACATGAGTTGCTCTCCCATCTTCCTTTTTTGTCCAATCGGTGGCCATAGAGTGTTACCGTGGGACGTAGATGCGGCGGTTGTGAACTGCGAAAGAAACTGGCGTGGTGTACGGCACACCAACAACGGATTACGGTCGCTCGATGATTGCGCAGTCAAGGAAAGCTGAGGCCCTCATAAGACCACGAAGGCAGACACCAAACCCGCCACCATGTACATGAATAATTAGTTACCCCGACGCTGCTATTCAGCCATTATTCGGCTAGCAAAACTCCTTAGGATCAACTTGGAAGTTTTCGCTGCAGACGGGTGCTAGATCGTAGCGGAGACACATTCCAGCCACAGTTCAGACGCAGTCTCTGGTGGCAATTCTACGACCGCCAGATGCAAAGGCACTGGCTGATCCTCCACCTGCCTAAGCCGAACATCAAACTCGCCCAACGCTTTACACTTCTTCATCACGGATGGGTCCCAGTCCGTCACGAAGTACTCGTCCAGTGCCGCTAGCCTCTCGACCTACTCCGTCGATAGCTTGACGTTGATCGCCTCGAGGTTCTCCTTCTGGCGCTTGGTGTTGGCAGATTTAGGCAGCGAGATGATGTCGTTGGCCAGACTGAAAGCCAACAGCACCTGAGCTAGCGAGGCACCCACCTCGTTGGCAACCTCATTTTGTGCCGGGTCTTTCATCTTGAATCCCTTCACCAGCGGTGAGTAGGCTGCCACGATGATGTCGTGCTCCTGGCAGTACTTGACCGTCTCCAGACGCGTGAGCCACGGATGCATCTCGATTTGGTTCACTGCAGGCTTCACCTTGGCTGTCTTCATCAATTTGTCAATGTGCTCCCCACCGAAGTTAGACACGCCGATATCTTTCAAGATGCCTTGCTCCTGGAGTTCCTCGACAGCACGCCACGTCTCAGCACGAGTAGCAGCGTTACCCGGTGCGTACAGCAGAAAGAGGTCGATGTATCCGAGCCCAATCTTCTCATTGCTCTTCTTAATGCTGGCCATAGCCCTCTTGTACCCCCAGTCCGTGAGGAAGAGCTTGCTCGTCACAAAGATCTCTTCACGGGGGATGCCAGAGTCTCGGACAGCACGACCGACAGCAGCTTCATTGCGGTACAATTGAGCCGTATCAATGTGACGGTAGCCCTGCTTCAGTGCAGACAGCACGACGTTGTACGAGTTGGAAACTTCGTTCTCCAGGTAAGCGCCGAACCCGATAATGGGGATCTGGGCACCGCTTGGCAGCGTCTTGGTCGGGGTGGCCACACTCATGCTCGAAATATATCTTGGGGTCTTGCGCAGTAGCTGGGATCTTTCGAAATGAGAGTCTGCACATCTTCGATCAGGTTGAAGTGATCTGCTACGAAGGACAACGTAGCACGTGCAGTTCTCAAACTCCTTCGAATTAATAAACGTGCTTGGTCTCACTAAACATGACACATTCATCCACAAACGCTGTCTCTTGCCTTGTCCTGCTCACTCCGTGGCCAGTAGCGACACCATGCGGTCCCAGAACGTGCCGTTGTTGGACTGCGACGACTGGTCTGAGGTTCCGGAGAAAGCGTGGGTCTTGTCCTTGTTGCTTTCATCCTCGGGGCTGCCATCGCGCCATTTGGCAGCGGTGGCGGCAGTAGTGGCTGCACTAGATCCCTGTGCCTTCCCTTGCTTACGCTGTGGTGCTTGGGGGTCATTGTTGCCGCCACTCTTGAGGTCCGCGAACGGTGAGTCTGTGCTCGAGTAACCGAAGCGAGAGCGCTGATAATCTCCGTACGGGTTCACGCCGTTGCTCACTAATGCCGTGTAGTTGCGCTTCTCAGCCTCCGTCAGTACCTCCACCTGATGACGCCACACGGCCACTTGCTGCATGAGACTTTCGACCTCTTCCGAGTGCTCCTCCGCCAGCTTCTGCAGGTACTCCTCATGCTTGCGTTGGCTTTCGTTTGCTGCCTCCTCCAACATCTTCTGGGCGCGACGTTCGGCTAGACTATTGGCGTTCTGAATCGATCGATTCGATTCCTTCACCAGTTGCTCCTCATGCTCAGCAAGGCGCGCCTTGGCGCTCTCATGTGCTTTCTCCAGCATGACCTCGTACTCTTTTTTGTTTGTAGCGAGCTTGGCTTCGGCCTCCTGCGCACGAAGACGCGCTTTCTCCAACTCTTGGCGTTGGACGTCTACCTCTTCCTTGAGCTTGGCGATCATGATGTCACTTTGCTCAATCTTGGTCTGCAAAATAAGTTCTCGCTGAGCTGCGCGCTCCTGTGCAAGCCGCAATTCGCGGTGGGCGTCCTGAAGAACGCCTATTACATCACGAATCGACGCATTCTCCATCAGAGCGAGCTGCAAACTGTTACTCAGATCAGTTTGAGCTTCTGCTACACAATCCAAATTGTTGACGAAGGCCTTCGCTCCCATCGCGTGGGGTTTAATCAAGCTGGTCGACCGACGAATGCTGCTCCCATGTTGCTCCGCAAGTTCTGTCTCCAAAAATGGGCTGTAGTCTTTATACCAACGAAAACACAAACTTGTAGGGCGCGAAGCCGAGCGCAGCCGCTTAATTACGACGGCAAAAGGAGCGCCGAACGTACTCTCGTTGTTGATAGAAACCAAGACAAAGCCCTTGCACAGACGCTTCTCGCTGCCACGGTGCTCAGATCTCGACGAGAAAAATACCGGTGACACCTCCAGCATCGCTGCTTCCACGTCACACATTTTGCACGCACCAAATGACAAGCCTATTGGGCCAGTCGCGGTGCTCCAGACACCCTGCGCCTTGCGAATGTTTGCCGTGGTATCTTCAGGACGCTGGTTTTCGTCACTGTCGTCGCTGTCACTTGGATCGTGCTCTGGTAAGAAATCTTTCGCCTTCTTCTCAGCACGACGCTTTTGACGCAGCTCATGAAGCAACGACTGCGGCAAGTACGAAAAGAATCCACGCGAAATGAGGTCGCGGGATCCTCCACTTAAGTCATCCCAAGAAAACAGGGCAGCCCCACCACCGTTCAACATCGAGTGGTGAGCAGATCCCAACGCGATGTCAGCTGTCTCACCACGCTGTTTGCCAGTAGCACTTACAATACCAGAGCTAGCCACACTTGTCGAACCTGGAGCTCTGCCCACCTCGGACCCGCTTCCAGTACCAAATAAATCACCAAACACTGAGCCAAACAGACTAGAAGTCGACCGCGGAGCGTCCACACTGTAACTGCGGTGACTCGGATCTGTAGGAGGTTTCCCAACGTCGGCGGGACCTGCTGTCGAATTCCCGCTGCTACTTCCTCCACTGGCGCTAGATATCACTCTCTGTCTCCCACTCAATGACTCTGCAGCGGAAGTAGCGTCGACACTGCTCCGTGGCGTCATCGAGTTACCTCTTTGACGATTTAAATTCGGGTTGTACAAAAACCTTAAACGCAGTGGCAGACCCAAGCTGCGTAGCTGAATCAGCACTTGATCGAATGGCGAATCGTTGACATCGATGCCATTTACTCGGACTAGTCTTGCTCCAACTGGGACATCTACCAGCGCTGGGTCTAGCTCCTGTTGGTCCCGAAGAAATCCTGCCACAGTGGCTCCCAAGAACTGCCCGCCTTGGTCGTGACTTGGAGTTAACCGCAAGCCCAGACCCGCTCTTGTAGCCATTGAATTCTTCAGTTTGGACGGGTAGGCGGCCGGCGCTGCTTGTGTAAGCTGCACATTCAACTCTTCCATAGCCAACGCGAAACTTGGTATACCTCGAAACACGTGCGGGAACGGACAGTTCGCTCCAGCGAACAGGAAGCAGCTCAGCATCACCACTGGAAGAGCCTCTGCCTTGTCCGTCCGCAGCACATACAGCGCTGGGTCTCCCTGTTGCTCGATAGTCTTCAAACTGATACTACTCCGTCGTCGCGTACTGGCAGTCGTCGAACTCATCTTTGACGGCGCTCGCAACCTGCCTGTGTTCATACTCGACATGGCTACATTATCACGACCAGCAGTGGCGTTGCTGCTGCTACGGCTCTTGTGCTGTTTTTTATTAACAGCAGCGTGTTGCTCCAGCTGAACCAATCGCTGCTGCTGAAGAGCATGCAGCTGCTCCTTCTCCTGCTGCTCCTGTTTGTGCTGTAATTGCTGGCAGTAGCTCTGCGTGTTCTCCGCCACTCCTTCCAACCATTTGTGGAGCTCCACGAGTCGGTCTTTGCAGTGCTGGGCATGGAAAATCTTCAGATAAGCTTGGGACAGGCGAGGTACACGCACAGAGCGACTGGCCAGCAGCTCGGATGAGTGCGCGATGTACTTCTGGAAGTGCCGATAGCGACGGTAAATCTTCCAACTATAGCGTCGCGCGTCGCCCATTGAGCACTCGAACACATAGCTGCATATGATATGAGGAGCAACAACGTCATATAAGTTATACTTAGTTACAGTAGCCTATGAGTGCATATAGAACGTTTCTAATTATAGCCGTTGGCCAACTTTCTGGGGGTGACGGACACACATCTGCGGCTGTCAATGAACGCACTGTACGTACATGTCAATGCTGTCGGGAGTGCGGTAGTAGCCCAGCGGCTTGATGCTCACGGGTTGCGTGGCCAGCAGCGCCGTGAGCTGCTGCCATGTCTCCAGCTGCGTGAAGGCGCGGTTCGGCTCGCTCAGAAAGGGCCGGGGCAGCCCCAGCGCCTTGGAAATGCTCTCCACGGCGGCTGCCTCCATCGGTCTCCAATTCGTAAGTGACTCGAGTGAGACCAGAGGCTTGACTGTCGCACTACCGTAGCCACCTCACGTCCCAAAGCCGATGTGTCGCGTAGCGCTAGCGCTAATCACGAACTGCGGCCAGTTCACCTTCTCACAGGCTTCTGATTTCAACTGTGTGCAGTTTACAGAAGGCGACGATTAAAGAGCCGACAGTCATAGCATAAACTTGAAAGTCGGCTTTAAGAGCGGTTGCAATTTAGAACGACCCAATAGAGCTGTTATAAGAAAACTTCTCTTTAAATAGAATCTGCTGAATCGTGTATATCTACGACCCGAATAGTGGCTTTAGACTAGATGTTTGTAGGCATCATTTGGCTCGTCAACCAGAACCAAAGCTGCTACGCATTTTCGTAGCCACGCCTACTTGAGTGTGTCATTTCGTTGCATAACTCAGCAGCGCACAAGTGCTCTATTCCACGAGCCCATCGCTTGGAAGCGCGAGCAGTTATTTGCTTTGGCATTATAGGCGGGCGACACGAATGGCTCGATGTGAGCGCTGCCAGCAGATACATTTGCAATCAAGTGCAGGACCACCACGCACGCCAACGTAGCGACCAGCTGAGTCAGCGCCCGTCACAATGGCTTCCTTGCTTCAGGAAGTTCATCCACCACAGCTGCCAGCCATCAAACGCGGTCGTATATTAACATTCACTGCACGCTGTGCCCCTCGTGCCGAGTATTTCCTTGCTCCTGCTACGTAGTTCCCTTCTCTCCTTCTGCTCGGCACCGACACTTTGCTCTCTGCATTTGTCGTCAACCAACAAAATTAAAATATAGGTTGCCCGCTTCCACTCACGCCCATGCCTGCTACCTCTGGGCTGTATCCTCGGTCGATGCATTGCAGAGCCCGTCTACCGCCACCAGCTCAACCACGGTTGTCCTATCGCTGGATCCGCGTCATCGGTCTTGCTGCGGGGATTGCTGCATTGAATCTGCTCTTTAGATGTCGCGGTCCACGCGGGTCGAACACACCACGCCCTTCTCCGCCATGCGCGCAGTCGTCTCCGCGTTGAAGAACTCGCCGTCCATTGACTTTATTCGGAATTTAACTGCAACCAATCATAAAAAAACGCCCCTGTCAGTCGGCGACAACAACGGATACCAACCGCCCATGCGGCAGAGAGGTACGTACATCTATGGGTCTCGCCCAGCGTGTTGAGCTTCGTGAACACCGCGCGGACTTCTTGCACATTGTCCTGAACCACCGAAATCACAATCGCACACAACTTGAAATTAGCTACTGTACGCTGTAAAACAATGCAACCACACGAACGACATCGACTTACCGGGTGCACCATGTCGAGGAAGCTCGTCTGGCCGGGCACAATCTGGTGGTTCTGGTAGCCGAGCACGCGCGTGTACGCGGCGCTCGAGAAGAGGAAGACCGCCGATGCCTCAGCCGCCACCAGGGCGATGCAGTCCATGCACTGCTCGCAAATCTGCTGATACACCTGGAGCTGTCCAACCTCGTGTTTGAGCGACTCGACGAACTCTTTCTTGCGCAGACGCGACTTGCGCGAGTGGTCACGGTTGCGCTCTCGCGACTTCTCCTCCTTAATCAGCGCCTGCTTCTCGTCCTCGCTCAGGTTCTCAAAGTTATGAGGCGGGTTGTTCTTGATCATGGCCGAGATGATCTCGGGTGGCAACGTCTGCGACCCCACCATGTCAGGTGGCAACATTCCCGGCCGGACCTGGGGCCCCTTGTGGAAGGGCATAGGCGGGCTCTGTCCCGGGAAGCCGGACGACGGGTCGTACAGTCGCGAGCCACCATCCTGGAACGCCAGTTCCGTGTTGGGGTTGTACATGGGCGGCGTGGGTGCCATGGGTGCCCCCATGAACTGGCCCACGCCGTTCATGCCGCTGCCAATGCCCGCCGGCAGCGTCATGGACGTGACATTGTTGCCGTCGTCCATGGCGTCATTGCGGTCGCGGTTGATGAGGTTCTCGAAGTAGGCGGCGTTGGCCTGGATCTTGGCCATGTCGTTGTTGGGGCCGGGCACGCCGAAGCCGTTGCCGTTGACGTTGGGGTCGTCGTTCTCCACCTTGATGCCCATGAGGCGCGCGTACTCCTCCATGGCGTCGCCCTGCTGCGGCTGTTCCATGGGGTTCAGACCGGGCACGTAGACCCCGGGGAAGACGGCCTGCGGGTCGGCATTCATGCCCGGGTGCGGAGGCAGCGGGCGCTGACCCTGGTGCTGTTGCTGCTGCGGGTGACCGTACTGTGCCGCCAGGTTGGCGTTGAGCATCGAGTCGTCGTGCATCATATCCACGTCGGACTCATTGGGCGACGTGAAGTCCATTGCGCGGTCGGTTGGAGACTGGGGGAGTGGCTACGAGTTGCAGCTTTCTCCTGTGATGGCAGGTGGTCGGTCCCTGCCCCCTCTTGGTCTGCAATTGAATAGCAAGCCCTGCAACACGACGAAGTGGGAACGCGTGCACGCACCCGATTGCGGGGATGTCTCTGGTATGGGAGTGACACCTGGTGCCCGATAGAAGTAACAATAAGGAGCACCGTGCACGACATAACAAAAGAGGTTTGTGAATAGTGTACGTCACTTGATGTCAGGTTGCATTTAGGTTTTATGTCCTATTATAGAGTGGAATTCGGACCGAAGTGTGTCATTTACGGTACGTGAGCACTTTCGGAGAAATATAATTCGGAGATTTCTGAAATCAGGGACAAATGGCTGCAGTGCTTTTATTCTTTGAGTCCAGATCCGTGTGAGAAGTAGCGGTATGAAGTAGACTGACGAAGTCGACCACTGCAACTTCGGCAGACTGGCAAGATACGCTTGTCACTGTGCAGTTCAGAGCTAGGAACGATGCCGGTGTTGTACTCCGCGATACGTACGTACGATACATACATGGCCGACACAATGCAAGTTTGTTCGGCCTGCGACGGTCTTTCCCTGCCTGGGTGGCAGACTTTCAGGGAAAGATGCCGGAGACTCCTATCGAAATGCCACAGCCTCGTCACACGTGCTTGCCAATTGCAGAAACCGCAGGGCTGCAAGCACCAAGAGCCAACGGGTTAGTCTGCTTTTGGCGCTCGCGGACGCCTCACCAGGTCGTCCGAATAAGTTTGTTTCTTAGAGCACGTAGCGCTCTCACTAATTCTTACAGGCGTTGGAGAACTGCGAGGCCAGTCGCAGACTGAACTGCGACCGCCTGCAAAGTTCAGCGCCAAGGATGCGTTGCCACTACTTCACGGAAAATGTTCGGGTTGAGAGTCTCGACTAAGATTACAATTCATTGAATTCAGTGCCGCCTGCGATCTTCCGCTGCTGCAGCCAACGCGTTACTGGAAAGATGGCTCGCGGGTGGTGGCTGCTTGGTAAGACCAACGGAAACTCCAACTGCAGATCGGCTGAGCACTTCAGGCTCTCTTCCATCAGCTGTACTTACCGGTAGCAACAGCAAATAGAACATTTCGTGGCTCCGACCTGCGGAGCTGATGGACTCGCATGGCGTCGAATCGATCGATGATCGATGGACTGGCATAACATCACTGGTTCTGAAAGCCGCCGGATGGAAAGCATTTCCTTGTGGAATATCAGCAACGGAACGACAGATCTGCATCGTGCATCAACTTCGCTTTGATCTCAAACTTGATGCGGCAGTCCTTCACCAAGCAGGTGCAATTGACGAAATACTCGTTGGAAGCAAATTTATTTAGCTCATTAGGGCATCTCCACCGCGGGCCTGTTGCGGATCAAACCAGAGGTCGGAAAAAATGAATTGGCCAAGATTGTCAGCGTTACCTACCATTGCCGTCTAGACTGCAGTAGTGGCGTATGTTGCAATTACCGTAATCTAGGTGTTAAGTGTCCGCCTTTGTTAAGTGTCACCTCATCATATTGGCCAATCGGATTGGCCCTTAAGCCTAATCAGATTAAGATTTGCTCCGATATGTTAAGTGTCACCCCACACCAGCAGCAGTCTATAAACCTCAACCAATCCCAGCAGCAGCATAAGAGGGGGGGTGAAGATGCACGGAGGAGGACGGAAGCCAAACTAGCACACTACCAGGGTGAAGTGTTATTGCTAAACACGAATATATGTGTATCTGATTCTGCACGTTGAGCTTATCCTGGTCTTGGGATTTGTATGCACGCTGGGGGTGACACTTGACACCTAGCTTACGGTATGCACTGCAATACTCTGAAGCACCGCAATAACACATTTTCATATCCATATGCTCAATTGCAATAAAGACAGTGTAGTTGAGTGGCCTGGCGCTTGACCAAAAGGCGTGCTCAGGAGCAGCAGGACGACGACCAAGAGGTAATCGACTTGACGGGCGACTAGCGTAGCGGACGCCAGCAGAGACGGTGGCAGGACCGTGAATTGAACGGTGGCGGAAGCAAGCCAGTGGGATCGTGCCACAAGTCGAAGGGAACGGTTGAAGCAGAAGAGGCTGCAGAAGTACCAGGAAGATCGCGGAAGGTCGCCGGGAGAGTCGACACGGCGGGAGAAGAGAGCAAG
>LGSN01000995.1:0-14366 GCA_001314375.1 Phytophthora podocarpi | reverse complement strand
GGAACATCGCTAATGGCGGGTGGTACACTGTACCGGTATGTGACCTGTCCACTATAAGCGGAGGAAGTCGGTAGCCGGGACGTGGAAAAGGCAACAATTTGTTGCCCCGTGAGCTGCGTCGCGTAATACAGGTTCCTTGACGCCTCCGTGATCCACTTGGTGTCACTTCGACAATGCCCCACCGCATCAATAGTTTCGTGAACTCCATAATATTGCTGCTAACAGTAAATTCACTTTCAACCTGACACGCCAGCAAATAAGTAGGGAACGACAATATCACACTGGTCAAGATGGAGACGCCTCGTTGCAATCGGTGCAACCGTTTTCGCCCCGATCGTGACAGCTAAATTTTCCTATTCGACTAAGTCGAGTGTCTTGCCGTGGGTGGATGCTGACACGCCAGGAAGCGCTCAAACTGACAAGTCTTCCCGAGGGTCAACGTGGTCGCTAATCATGAGCGATGAGTTCAACGCGGAAGGCCGAACGTTTGAGGCGGGAGAAGATCACCTCTGGACCGCAGTGGAGAAACCCGGCGGTGTGAACGCTGCGTTGGAAATTTATGCCATTAACATGACATCGACCGAGTGCGACGACGACGACAACTGCTACTTTTACATCGAGTCTGACATCGACGAGAAGGATATCACGGTCTGGAATGACTATATCACCCCCCGTGGTTACGAGAATGTATCGTTTTACTACCGATCAGCAATGGCACAAGGCTGGAACAAGTTCTGCTATCAAGGCGGGTTGGCCGTTGTACGTGTTCAGCTGCCCGGTGTCGCCGGTAAGGGATCAGGGAATCCTGATCTTGTCAACGCCACGATAAACACTCGGGCTAGTAGTATCGACTTCTATCCTACTTGGCCTGGTATCTGGATGCTCGGGAACCTGGGGCGATCTATCTTCACGGGCTCGACAGCTTGCATTTGGCCATTCTCGTACAACGAGTGCAACGACACCGTTTTCGACTCCCAGAACCAGCGGATCAGTGCGTGCGATGTCAATCCTGGCTCAGGCGTGAAATCCATTCCAAGATCGTGGTGCGCCGGAGATCGATATTCTGGAAGGTGGAGGCACCGAGATCTCCTCGTCCATGCAAGTCGGCCCCGGTATGCCTGACGGCTTTCGGAAGCTCAATGAGACCGAATCTTCATTCTGCAAGTACACCTATGTCTGTACGACCATCGGGGCTAACAATCCAGATGTGCCAACGGCGTACTAGGAAAAACTTCGAGGATACAAGGCGTGGTACCAGGGAATGCGCTACGGCGCCAATAATCTATGTGCAACGGAAGGCGAAGTACTTCAAACATTTGCCAAGATTAATGCCTCGCTGACAAAGGGGATCACGGAAAATGCGTGTACTCTTGACATCTGCCCGGCAGCGTTCGACGTGAACACGGATCTTGGCTTCATGGACAACAGGACGGAGCACTGGGGGGGGGGGGGGGGTAACTCCAACAACACATGCTTCCCAAAGATGAATGCATACACTGGCGCCTACTTGTGTAACGCCGGTAACACAGCTCCAGCGTGCACTGAGTCCAGTGGTTCGACCAGCGCAGCGTCGTCGTTTACATACCAAATGGATGCGCTCTCTGCAAACTGTGGAATCCACCTGACCGCATACCATGACTGGGTCACATATTCCGTCGAGTGGGTCCCTGGCGACGACGGCTACGTCCGGTGGGAAGTAGAAGGCCACCCGCTCTATGAGATCACTGCTGCAACCGTAATTAACCCACCGCAAGATGCTGCGCAGATGAATCCCAGAAAAATTATGATCGAAGAGCCCATGTATTTCATCTTTAACGTCGCGCTTTCGCGCTTGTGGGGGTCGAAACCTCCGAATGCTGGTACTTCTGGCTGCTACGGCGATGGAAAAGACAAGAAGACGAACGCTATATGCGATGCCTTTCCGATGAAATGGAGATCGATTACATTCGGGTGTACCAAGATACGTCCACCATGGCCTATGGCTGCGACCCAGCATCACACCCAACCAAGCAGTGGATTGAAGACAACATTGATCTCTACCAGGATTTTGACAATTTGGTGGTAGAGGTGTCTGGTAAGGCCTCTTGCAACTCCGACGACGACTGCACTATTCCGACCAAAGGAGCTTCATCCGTAAGGACGGGTCACTGCACCAGTGGGCGCTGTGAATGCTCTTCGCATACTTGGACCGGTCCACGTTGCACAGAGGCTACAAGCGTCAAGAAGGATGACAGTCAATACGGTCCTCCGATGTTGTTATCGATTGTAGTTGCTGCTGTAGTCGTAGTCGCAACATTCGGAACGATCCTCTAACCACTGCCAGTGAAAAGCGCGAAAATGAGCGGCGACTGAAAACTCACGTCATTCAGAAGGAACCCACGAAGCCGACTCTGTCAACGGATGGGGTCGCCAGTGGACCGGAAAAGAATGCGTACAGCACGAATTTTGTCTAACCATCAGTAGACCTACTCAAACACGGAATCTTTTGTTTTGCAACCCTGGCAACATGGATATATTTTTCGTCGGTTACAACAATTACGTACACATCCAAGGCGAAGTTGTGGAAGTGGTCACCTTATGGAACGCCTTGGCGCGAAACCAGCAAGCAGGAGAATGCGAGATTACGATACTTCATGAAAACACACGCTGTCCAATTCATAACAATACGTTGCGCATTGAAAAACGCCGTAGCGTCTTACCACGATCGACTTCTCAGGCTTCAAACATGAAGCGTAGAACACCTGCAAGGCAGGTGTTTTACGCCATTTTCTATACATCTACTCAGTATCCCTCTTCCTCTTCCTCGCTCTCAGGCTTACGTTAATTCTCACCGGTTTTCCTTGATGCCTTCGTGCTGAATGTAGCGTCGACCCACCTTACGTATCACGACATAAACATCAATATAACCTGAGCTAAAAGCAAAGAGTTTCATGTTCGTATCCGTTGGAAAATCCTACATAAGTGATCACATAATCAGTGACGACGATGCGGATACTTAAAAAAAGTAAATTCATACGAACCTCAACAAATGTGGCATCCGTATCTTCGAGGTTATTGATCCGAGTCTCCAAATTGCTCTTCAAGTTGAACTGAAACACGTAGCAGTCGAGAAATTCTACCTAGTTTCCCTCGGCTAAACTACAGTAGTTCGTGCAATTTGATGAAAGCGAAAAAACTGCCCTCATCAAGAAGTACTCAACGTATCATAGTATATACATTGTCACCTGAAGTATTGAGCATAACTAACCCCTGCGCATCTTACGTGGGGGTGATATGCTCTTGCATTTCGTGACGAAGGGTTCGCGAAATGACGTCGAGTAAATGGCGATAAGCCGCTCAAGCCTTTGAAAAGGAAGTGGCAAAACGATGTGGAAAAGGAGGTCATTCCTCGGTTTACAAGTTACCATGCTTCCTTCGTGCCTTAATGCTCATGACCACCGCTCGGAATTACTCCATAATTGCTCAGGATTAATATTTTTCCACGAGAAATATCGTAAGTGTTATTGCGCCGGGCAGGTTCATGGGGTCGGTGTGATTACCTCAGTCTGGAATATCGTGATCACGGAGTACCGCCACTACGTGGGGAAACGACATTGCAAGCGAAGTGGTTAATTCAAGGACAATCGTAGTTCGGCCTTCAGTTTCTGTACCAGTTTCACGCTTACATCCACCTCGGATGACTAATGGGTACGGGGATGGTACGGGAATGAATTGCTCAATCGTTCAAGCCATCAAATGATATTGTGGTTCTGGTACCACTATAGTTCGGGTTTTATTAGTTGTTGTTGTTATTTTGATATTAAGATCACGGTTTGACGCTTATCTCTCCGTAGTGTGCACACCAGGCAAATTTTACGCCGACGAGCGATGCTTCACATGCAATTTGATATCCCTGATCAGCTTACTAGCGAAAAGAAAATGCAAATAGCACGCAGGTTACGACATTGAATTGTATCCCTTTTATTGAGTCGTCAGAGTTCAATTAGGAATACAGCACACGATTGAAACCTACTGCGAATCTGATCGGATGGGGTTGCTAAGAGAATCACCGAAAATACCAGATCATGGCTGCAACATTTTGGTTTACCACAAAATATTTTGCAGTCAATGCACCGCACCACGAGGTGTGCATCATTCAGCTGACCTGAATTTCTCGTCACTCACTTGAGCAATTCATTTTTAAGTTGCCGACCACTGCCTGGTATCCATGGTGCGAAAGTATCGCGAGCGATCCAGAGCAACGTGGAATTTCTGTGTCTACCGTAGTCCTACTACCGAAGAGGTGGTCTCGTATGCAGCGCTGCTGCTGAGCACGGCGCGACATAACCGCAATAAATTCCAATTTAAACTACCGAATAAGATATAGACTGTTTTGCTGATAATAATCCTCCACACCTAAGCAACAATTGATAGCAATTATTTGGTCATTATTTATGTGTTGCTGCTTCAGCATGCTATTGTTTACGCATAGGATTCAAGAAGCTACATGACATTATTTATCTTTCTCGGCAACCCTTCTGCATGACGTTTTTGTTGGAATACATATCTGAGACCTGGCTCAACGGTGCTGATACCGTGAGCGTGGAGAAGCTGGAAGAAATTTAAGGGACCAGGTCTTTAGGTGGGACACGGGATGAACCCGTGAGTGTTGGTAGGAGCTCAGGTTGAGATACTGACACAGTTAATTTATTCAGTCTTCATTTTCCCCACTGGTGCACAGGGCTTTTGGCCATACGGATCAAGTGTGAATCACAACAGGGTTCTGAGCCCAAACTACGGATCTCTTCCAAGTTCACTCGGAACGATTCAAGATGGCAAAACCGCTGAAGTACACCAGCGAAGGCATTTCTAAGAACTGGGATGGGAAGGATTGGCAGACGTACAAGTGGGTCATGGGAACTGTATTCAAGGAGAACAGACTCGAGGACATTGCTAACGGGACGCTGACCAAGGCCATGCTGTCCGACGCAACAAAGGAGGAGGAGTTCGACAAGAAGCAGATCAAGATCATGCGCATGATTGGTACGTCGGTACCGCCAGACATCTTGCACCAGATTCGGGACAAGACGACCGGATCGGAGTTGTTCTCGAACAAGCTCAACAAGACAGTCAAGGTTCACACGACTCGTCGTCAGGTGTCCTCACTATGGAGTATGAAGCTTTCTCCGGATGCAGATGCGAACTTGCACTTGTGCAAGATGTTTAATACTTGAACGGAGCTGGCAAGCTTGCAGTACACGGTCGACGATGTCGACATGGTGGAAATGCTATTGACGAGTTTGCCGGAGCAAGCTGAGTTCGAGAGTCTCAAGTCGTCTATACGCTATGGTGCGGATATGAGCGTGTTCACTCCAAACAAGGTCCGTGAACTGATTTGTGCTGCTACTGCGAGGCAAGGAGAACTCAGAGGCAAACGCAGTGGTGGGCAGCGCGGAGGTCAGCAGAGTGGAGGGAACACAGGTAGTGGAGGCAACACGGGTGGAGACAAGGGCAGAAGCTATGATAAGCAGAAAAGCAAGTCGAAGGGACCTCGCAAGACCCGGCAGTGTTATGCCGGTGGTAGTGAAGATCATCTCAAGGCTGATTGTCCGGAAAAGGAGAAGGCGAAGAAGCAGAGCGATGCTGTAGACACGGACTCGAAGCGGAAACCGCGGGGAAACTGCACCATTCGTCGAGATGACAGTGATGGTGACGCACTGGCTACTCAACTGGCTGATGCTGGTATTGAAGCAAAGACTGGTGGTGACCATCAAGAAGGTGGTGAGCATGCTGAGCATGCGAACGTTGTAGTTGCAGAGCAAGATGATGTTGTGGAAAATGTACATCTTGTTCATGAAGAGCAAGAAGATATTGTGGATACTAGTGGCGGGTGGTGGTGCTTCGACACTGCATCGAACACACACGTTACGGGAAATCGTGAGTATTACGTGTCGTTCACGGAAGACACGGCTGAAACCCGTAGTGTGGACGAAGTGACCCCCAGTCTAGCTTCACGGATTGCAGGTGTCGGAACTGTGGCACTAGCGACTGAAGTGGATGACGAACAAACCGTCGTTTACCTGGACAATGTCTTCTATGTTCCTGGAGCTGGGTATGGACTATTCTCACCTGGACTTGCTCGAGAACAAGGATTCGAGTTTGAACTCGAAGCGGCAACGTCGAACTTCCGGTTGATAATGGAAGGAGTGACTGTGGTTGTGGCAACACCGCAGGAGGCCACATGGGGATTTCACGTGATGCATCCATTTAACGGCGGAGTAGTTACGCCATGAAGCAGATCATTATGCAACTACACAGCGGCAGGAGGTGTCGCAACTTTGACGCTTTGGCATGAGCGGCTTGAACACATCTGTCCTCAGTATTTGAAGACGGTGGTGGACAAGGAGATGGTGCGCGGAATGATGATGACGCAACGTCAACACGACGTTTGCGATGCCTGTCACATTGGCAAGCAGAAGCGCAAGTCTCACTGGAAGAAACTTGATCGGGCGACGCTGGCACCAAATCAAGTGGTGTATGCTGACTTACTCATTCCCAGTACTGGAAATGGGACCAGATACGAAGCCGTACTCGTAATTATGGACGGATTCTCTCACTTTGTGACACTGCACTTGCTCACAAGCAAGTCAAGCGATGTAGTGAACCAGCACCTGAAGGCTTACGTGTTGTGGGCGGAACGACAGGCTGGTCGTCATCAAGGAACTACTGTCAAATACAAAATGAAGAAAGACTTGACGGACAAGGGCGGAGAGTTTGTCAACGGAGCAATGGAGAGTTGATATGAGGCGAAGGGCATTGAATATGTCAAGGTTGGATCGAAGAGCTCACAGCTGAACCTGAGTGAACATATTCACCAGTCCTTAGTTGAGATGACGAAGGTAATGATGCCGGATTTCCTCGCTCTCTGTGGCCAGACGCACTCCGGAATGCTGTCTATGTCAAGGATCGAGTGTAGAACAAGGGCACGCAGTCTATTTTGTACGAGAAGTTGGTTGGTATTCAACCCGACATTCATCATATCCGCAAGTTTTGCGCGTTGGCATATGTGCACGTCCCAGTGACTCCGGGGCGACGTAAGCATCACGACAATGCAAAGTTGGGATTTGTCCTAGCCTACGCAGAAGATGTGGTTGGGTGCAAAGTGTACTTTCCGGACGAAAGGACGGCCAAGTTTGTTGGTGATTTGCGTGTGGTAGAAAATGTGGTCTATCGTAACCGACACTCAGCATCGGTGGATGATGTAGAGTTGGACTCACTGCATTTTGACCAAGCCAGTGAGGCAGAGATCGACACCGAAAGCGAAACCAGCGACGTGGACATGCTAGCATCTACCTTGGAGGACATTGGGTTGCTGACGGACATTACGGATGCTAGTGCTCGCGGTGAGGCGACTGATGTTCGAGACGAGAACATGGCGACGACCATTGATCGCGAGGGTGATGATGTTGCTGAAGGACCTGTTCAGGTTCATGTTCATGATGACACAGAAGCCGTTAAGAAGTCATCGGCGGAAAGTCAGCGTTTGTACCAAGGAAGGCGTCAACAGGGCTGACAATCGGTAGCGACTCGGCTCCGGCGCCGAGGGAGGCGTCATCGGTGACGTCGGAAAACAACGATGCAGACGTGAACACGGAGGTGAGTGGCAAATCACTTACTGTACCAAGTGTACACGAAGAATCGGAGGACTTGAAGTTCAATGAGTCTCCTGCATCTACGTTGCAGTTATACCAGAGTGTAGCCTCAGTACAAAATGAAGCTGCGTATGATACGTGCAATGGTACTGAATCGGTTGCTGGGGTATGTGGATCCGAAACGGAGGAACTACCTGCTACTCTGGGTGAGATAGATGTATGGGAGGACGTCATCAATTATGAAGAGGCCATTAGAGTGGCAAGCGTTTTCGGTTCTGGTGAAAGTGATTGTGATGATTTGACGGAGCAAGCTGTTGAACCCACAGTGATCGACCAAAATGATCTGGTTATACCAAGGCAAACCGGGAAACGAATTCATCGCGAAGAGACGCCATCAGAAGAGCAGCGTGTTGAGCGCAGTGCGGACAAGCAAGAACCTAAGCGGACTCACACTGGACTTCGGGAAGCACACGAGCGTTATCGTCCTGGCTATTGGGATGACTACGTCATGAATGCAGTACAAACCACGGCTCGAGTTCTCGACAAGAATGGTAAACCCATTCAGGCAAGCAACTTGAAGATGCCGAAGAACCATAGGGAGTCGATGCGATCGCAGTATGGAGATCTCTGGAGAACTGCTGAGATGGAGGGGATGGCAGCTCTAACCAAAAAGGGCGTTCTTCAAGAAATATCTGGCGATGAGATGCCAGATGAAGCGCAGGCCATAAACACAATGTGGGTGTATGCGCTGAAGTCGGATCACCAAGGGTATATGATCATGTTCAAAGCTAGGATTGTAGCGCTGGGAAATCACCAGCGACCTGGCCTTGATTTTCGTGAAACGTTTGCTCCTGTAGTTCGGATGTCATCATTCCAGATATTGCTCGCGTTGGCAGCGGCATTGGATGTCAAAGTGTATAGTGGAGATATCAACACGGCTTACTTGAATGCGAAGTTAAGCATTCCGCAGTATTTGAAGTCCATTGAGGGATTCCCGTGCAGAGTGAACGGACACGTGCACATCATATTGAAGGCGTTGTACGGACTACGACAAGCTGGTCGAGAGTGGAACACTGAGTATAATCAGTGGATGTTGGATCTTGGCTTTCAGCGATCATTGACAGAGCTTCGTCTGACATTGTTGTTTGAAAATGGGCGCCTTTTGCTTCCAATAATAAGCGTTGGAGATGATGGTGCAGTGGTTAGTTGGCTGTCAGGCTAGAATTGATGGCTGCCACAGTGATCACGCCTAATTGTGGTGCACGCTTAATTTCGGTGCACGACTAATTAAGGTGTATGTATTGTAAAATCTCATTTAAGTACGATGCACGACTATTTAAGTCACACGACTAATTATGGTGAACGGTGTAAGGAAGCTGTGATTGATAACATTTTAAATGGAATATATTTATGATTGGCTGAAACATGCCGAATATTCTTAGAGCTGTTACTTGTCCATACACAATCGCAACGGAATCGTTTAACTGTGTGACCTGTGGTGCCCGGGTGTTGCCGCCTCCCATCGACCTAGATGGACTTGGGCTCCAGCTTCGGCGGTGCGCCTGCTGCGAAGAGCTCCTTGCTTGGGAAGTCTGTGCAGAGGGCCCGACCAGAGCCGCTGCGCGACGCTGCGTTGCTTGCGCGAGCGGGCGAGCCGACTAGCGTTCTGGTACCGCCCAGTGCCACCGCCGCCTCAACCTCTGCCAGACCAGCGGCAGCTGCACGTGGACTTGGTGGTCGCTGCGATGGGACCACCACTCCCGGTTTTTCCACCTCGCGCGGGCCGCGAGCGCCACAGGAAGAAACATGATTAAATTGGCTAAACATAAAGGTGTTCCATTCGCTAAAACAATTTATGTAGCCTACATGTCATTTTGTTGACTACATTAATATTTATGTGGTCTACTTGATACGTATTTTGTAGGATGTGCATGATACGCATGTGCTTTCGCACCACATTTCTCAAGTTTAAAAAAGACGCGCTGGTGGCACTATATATGTGTGTACAGATGTTGGTGAGACGCAGTAGTACTATGTAAAGATAGTTTTAGATAGTCAGAGGCTTCTGGGCTGTATAGAGGAATGTTTAATCCGGTACGGATTTCTTCTGACCGTGTCTCCACAGGCCCATCCCCGACGAGTTCCTGTGGGTTAATCCGGCGGAAGGTCCAGTACCCACTTACGCACGAGGGAACAAATTGCAGTATGTGGTCCGCTAACCACAAACCAGAAGGATAATCGGTTGTTAAAGCGATATAGAGCTGTCGAAGCGTTATAGACCAAAACAGCTAAGCCTCTTTAAATATTCTAAGAAAGGATATCGCATCATCCAACTCAGTATTTGCTCGGCCGCCCAACCTTGACCTACCGATTGCACAGTATTGCAAATTTAAACCGCTTCAGTCACCTGTTGGCGCTGGGGTAAATGAGTTTTTTTAGCAGGCCTGGCAAGTACCAACATGTTAACCTCACTCTTGGCAGACATTATATGAACATTTCAAGCTGAAATACATGACATCACTAATTGATTTTGTGTACGTCGACGGGAAAAATCCTGATAGATCGACACACTAGTATTTCGCCGTTCTCACGCACGTCCAACGGTATGTTACACGTTATCAATGAATTAATGAAGCAGCCACGGATCCGTACGACCCACTAAATTCTATCATCAGACGTAGTCGATGGCGAGAAGGACGGTAGCATATTTAAGCAAAGGGAGCTTCATTCGGTGAACAGCAATGAGATTTCACCTTAGAAATTAAATACTCAAGGAGGGCGTTTCTGTCATGATGCTGATCTCAAAAGTCTGATCTTGGACGCTACTACGATACGCAATTGCGGATTGTTGAGCTCAAGCCGTATGCTATGCACGAATCCATTTAGCGGTCGTACAAAGGGGATCACGCGAGCTTATTTAAAAAAACATTTTTATGAGTGATAACGATGAGCAAAAGTTTCCCTTTGTAAGTAGTTCCCTGTACGACCAGCATTTGCCAGAGCAATCCACAAGGCCCAAGGTTAAACAGTGATGGGTTTATCGTATAACATCGCTATACAGAGTGGATTAATTGGAGAGTGGGTGAGTTCGTGATAATACGTAGTTAAGGAAGATTTTGAGTCTAAACGGTTGTATAATATTGTAGCGCACGGCCCGAAGTTGAGCGCCACGTATTAATTTTTATCTTGACTTTTGTATACCGAACAAAAGCCCGCCGCAGCGCAGCGGAGGCGAGCCTGCCAAATCTATTTTTTTGTATGTAAGTAACACAATCCCGCTGAAGTGAAGCGGAGGCGGTTTGACTCACTCAACTGGGACCAACCCCACCGCCGCGTAGCGCCGGCGCTCGGCTAGTCTTCTGCTGCACTGTGCATGTCTCTGACAGCGTCATGAAGCCGAGTCAAGCTCTCCTAGATATCGGCCGACGTTCGGGGTGACTGGACCCCGATGACCACTTCTGGGTGGAGAAACACTCCCTGCAATGACTATGTGGGCTCTAGGCCAGTGAACAGCTCAGCAGGTATCTTTCCCGCCAACGACGGTACCGCAGGGTGGTTAAGACTGGCTTGCACCACCGGTATCAGCCTCGACCAGTCCCTCTGGTTGAACTTGTAGTCCAGTATTAGGACCCTTAGGTCTTGCAGTATATATCGGTTTACTCGCTCTACTGAGCGGTTAATCCGTGGGCTGTAGGCTGGCGAGAATATACGCTTGAATTTTAATCTGTTGCATAGCTCATCAATCACTTCGTTCTTAAAATGAGATCTTTGGTCATTTATCCACACTCGCGGAATTCCAAATTGACTGTGCCATTGCATGATAGCATCAGATCCAACAGGACTACTTGATGTTTCACATTGTATCAACGCGCAAAAGTGACTTACATCGTCCTTAAGTACCAATAGATACTTCATGTTGCCGTAAGATTCACCAATGTATAAGAAATACCAATGCAATGTTTGATTTCGGTCACTGCACAGGTATGTCACACCCCAAGGCATTGGTACCCGCACTCCCTTCACATGATGACACAAGAGGCAGCTCATCAGAAACCCGTCCACACACTGACGAAGATGAGATACGTGGAAGAGCCGGCCGAGGTGTGCCAGCATGGCGTCCCTCCCTCAGTGGCCTTGGGGACCGCAATGTGCAATGTTGCACAAGCGATAGAGTAGGTCTGTCACAGTAGCAGGGATCCGCGGTGTCTTGGCGTTCTTCCACACACTGTCGCTGCCATCCGAATAGCTTTCTATCTCGGTGATAGTTCCAAACTTTCTCTGTGCATCCGCTATAGCATCGATGGTAGGCCAGACTAAATTATCATCATTTAGCGACCGCAGCATTAAGCGGTCCTGCTGCTGTTTCCCTCGATGTTTAACTGGTAGTCGCGGGCAAGCGTGCCTAACGTGATACCATGTCTGCCAACACGCTTTCCTCGCCTGTAATGTGATAAACTGGTATCGGAACTCTCCATGACGCATTGACCACCTAAGTAGTTTGCCACGAATATGCTTCTTCACGGTGTAATCATCACGTGCGAACACGTGGTTGAGATTCCGGACATCACAAAAGAGACGAAACCCTTCGGGTCATAGAAGGAGATGTGGCAACTTGTCACATGCTGCTTCAATTGCGAATGTTTCGTTCTCAATCTCGCTCCAATTTATATAAGAGCCCGTAAATATACTACTGATACACTACAGTAGACGATGGTTTCGTCCGCAATTACTACATTTGGTCGCCATGTCTCCACATCAGTAACTATTACACTTCACGCCTCAGTGGGCGCATCCGCTAACACGGACTGCACACCATCGGGGCTGGATGCGCCACGATCGTCGCATTAACTAAACACTCCTTCACATTTTCAAAGGCCACACGTTCTCCCGCAGTGAAGGTCACTTCTAGTCGACCTGCAGCTAGCTTCGTTCGTTTCCCACTACCCAACGTCACATAAAGTCGCTTCTACAGCGACTTCACATGACCTCATAGGAGATGAGGCTACCACGTACCCAGTTGTACGCACACAAAAATTGCTGTAAGTTTCCATCAGTGGTGAGCTACGACATTTCGCGCAAGGCCGCTATTCGAAGCGGGTCATGGCGGACGTCTTGTCCGCCAATAATCTTGCTACACCAGTTGACCGAGGTTTGAAATAAACCCGACTTGTCTGCGCTCAGCTTGAGCCCGACAGCACTCATCAGCGAGAACAGTTCCTCCAATTTCTCCAAGTATATATCCACATTCTTAGCATACATGAGCAGATCGTCTATCCAAATCAGTAACTGCTCGTAGTGCAGCTTCGCAAAGCCCTTATCCATCGTGACTTGAAAGTACAGCGAAGGGTCGCTGCATCCTTGCGGGACGCGAGCCGGAGTGAACACTTTGGCGTCAGCCATGTAACTTAAGAGTGCGTGGCTCACTTTTAATAATGGTAGATGCTGGAAGCCCTTAAGAAAACCAAACTGACCGAAAAACTCCATTTCTAGAACGTTCTCAATTATCGCGCTCAGGATCGGCCGGCAGCACTCCTGCAATCGCCTCCGTCACGGAATTGAGGGAACGATAGTCATTCGTCTGTCTGTACTTCTCTTTCCAGGCTTCTTTATTGGCAGTGCGGGACAAGCCCATCGACTGGCAGCATTCTCGTACACCCAGCGTAACCGGACAAATGCCTCGTTGAAGACTTTTAGGAACTTCCGCAGCTGTCGTGGGTAGTGCCTGGGCTTGCAGCGATAGGGTGTCGCTCCCTTTTTCTAAACCTTATTTCCTGTGGTGGAATCTTGGCGGGAGGGCCTGGCTAATAGAGTAATCTCCAGATGTCATGCATGTGCACAATAGTCCGCAATCGGTCCTCCTTTTCGGGAAGAAACCATTCTCCAGGGACTTTGCAATCATTCCCTCCACAGCCTGTCGGACATCCTTATCAGGCACAATACCAAACGTAAAGCCTTCTCCAGAAGCAATAGGGTCATCGTGATCCGCTGCAGACGGCTGAGCTAACTAAAGAAGGTATCGTATTCTAAGCGAAAGGACTCCTCATCTTCAGCTGTCGTTGCGCGCGACCTTCAAGCGGGGTCGCGCCTCTCGCGCGAAGATGATTTGAGCTCTATAAGTCCAAAGCGCTCTCGAAGTGACGGAACGTCAGCGCTCGCTGCTATGGGAGCGCTTTCGTCTCCGCGCACTGAGCCTCGTGCTGAGTCTCCGTGCACTGACGCTGCATTGCACGACCCGTGGATGCCGACTGCATCCGAGATGGCCGATCAGATGGGCGCTAATGCACTGCCCAACCGGTGGCCGGTCTGTGCAGTTAACGGCATCAATGATGATGCCGTGGCAGAGATTCAGCACATTGATCTGGAGATGAATCAAATACGCGACGACTATGTTGGACACTTCCTTGAAGTCTGACACTGTGCGCGTAAGAGACCTTCTCGCAAGAGTTAAGTGACCGAGTGGTAGTCATTTTTCCAAAGTTCGAATGCTTTTGTTGAAACTTCAACAAAGACCCGGCTGGATACCGTGCTTGGATTATCGCAGCACGTGAACGTTTTGATAAGTTCTCGAAGCGTGGCAAGCTAGATCGCTTGCACGGTGAGACACTTGAGGCGGGGATTCCATGCGCCGTGCCCGCCAGAATGCCATGTGTGCACTGCCACCCCGGGGATGTGCGCTTGTGTGAGAGTGATCTCAACGGGTACACGACTGTGCGTGTACCTGGCAGTCTTCGTGAG